>SCLH01001087.1:10846-27136 GCA_004367855.1 Oikopleura vanhoeffeni | reverse complement strand
GTGAGCAGACCGCCAAGGTTAGTTTTTTGAAAAATTCTTTGATTTGGCTTCAAAATCACCAAAAAACTGTATTTTGCTCTAGTGAACATAGGGTCAAAATACTTTTTTTGGTGATTCTGAAGCCAAATCAAAAAAATTTCCCAAAAACTCACCTCGGCGGTCTGCTCACGTTCTGTCCAGTTAATTAAAAACATGAATAATTGTTGAACCTTGAAAACTCAGGGAGGAGATACATTTTGAAAAAATATTTCCGTCACTTTTGTAAGCACGTTTCTGATTGGACGAGCCATCCGTCAATTAGGATTGTTTTTCAGGATGCAAGATTTTTGTTTAAATATTTCAAAGAGACGAAAAAGTTGGTCCGACAATTTGTACTTTTGCGACAATTGGCCATTAAAAACCCTTTAAATGCGACGATCACCCTCTTTAATCGATATGCACTTTCGCAGAAAAAATATGCACTTAACAGAAAAAATCAAACTGAGTCACATAAATTTATTTCTCACTTGGTCTGTCAAAATGCTTTTATAATGAGAAGTTAACCGGCTAAAATTTTTATCATTTATGTATCACAATTTTTTGTACAAAATCTTGAAGAAAATATAATTATCATCGAAAAAAAAGGAATCGTACTCCTTTTCTAAAAAAATTGAACTTGATAAGCTCGGAAATCCTATCTTCGAAACTTAATAAATATATCCCTTCAGGAGGAAAGTTGTTATTTATGTTTGTTTGATCTAGTACATTCGTACTACTGAACATTTATAATGAAGTAGACCAATCAAGAAAATAGCAACCTTCCTCCTAAAGGGATATTGAAAACAGATAAATAAAACTTAATCGGATAATAAACGTTATTTTTATTTTAGATCAAGGGTTTATGTCGGCACACAATCTGGCATAACAGTAAGGTATCCTGCTGCAAAGTCTGCTGGCGACTGCTTTGCGTATGATAACCGTTTGCGTCCTTGGTACACTTAAATAACATCTCGTGATAAAATTCGTAAAGGAAGGAAGAAAATCAAATTTCTTGAACCTAAATTACTTATTTGAAATTTGTACAGAAAAATTGTCTTGTCAGGAGTAAAGTTGAATCAATACACCATGGTGTACAAAGGTGAGCACCAATGAAAGAATTTGTTATCAATTAGTTTGCATATTTTTAAACCCTTCTATTTATTAAAAAATTTCGGACCTACTGCTTCGCCAAAAATGAAACCAAAAATATATATCAAATATCCTTTTCCCAACGGAACTCTATCTCAAAAACGCTTACTATCTCTATAGCGCGTATTCGAATCCCACTAATGTTGTCTTAGTGATCATCTTGAATATCCCATATTCACACTTTTGCTAATATCCCGGCTCTACTACTTAAAAACAGACTACGTTTCCTAATCAGGGCCGGGATATTAACAAAAGTGTGAACATGGTTATTTTATCGGTGTGTATCACTTCATAAGCAATCACTAAACAATCACTTAGACAACATCGAGTGGGATTCGAACACGCGCTAAGAGATAGTAAGCGGTTTTGAGATGGCAGTTCCGTTGGGAAACGATATGTAGTTCATCACAGTAAAGCGGTCTCCATGCAGTTTTGAGTTTGAAGCCTTCAAGGGTCAATACTATTTTATTTTAAGGAACAAATTTACGTCTTTGGGCAACGAATATAAACCATCGCATCATATTTTTTATGACAAAAATGTTCAAAGTATTTTAATCCGGAAAAAAGTATTATTTCTGACCGATGATTCTTCCTCAATGAAGAATATAATATTGGATGGCTTAACTTTTGAATCAATTGTTCGACAAATTTAACAAACTTTTCTAGATTTATATTCCGAAAGTTTTGCTTTTCATTCACTAGGTTTGTGGATTAATTATCTAACAAGCATTAAAATGACAATTGAGTTTGTATCATAGCTCTACCTGAACTGAAAGCCTTAAATCCTATAAGTTTGAAGTGTTATGAGATGCCATCTGCGTGAGTTAATTCCCTAGAATAAAAATATAACATCAAATGTATATTCAATTTTTTTAAGCTTTTTCTAACAAGCCGAAATAAAAGTGGGATTCTAGGGTTCTCTCTTAATTTCGAACCCATTAATTGAGTGACTTTAAACTCTATTCCCAAGATTTATAGCGCTAAAAGTCTAGTTCTAATATTAATTTGATTTTGAATAATGAAATACCTAAAGTACACATTTGACTTTCCAGAAAGTAACAAAGTCGAAATATAAAGTTCATAAAATTTCACCTCCTATCATTTTTTATTTTTCATTCAGATCAAGTGAAAGTGCAGTCATCAAACCAATTCATAAATAGCTGTTTTGAAATTTTATCAGAGACGTACCCATCACAAATAAAATTGCATAAGTACAAAATATTTAAGGATTTGCAAAACAAAAAACTTGAATTAGCGTCGATCACCGAGAATCTTCAAGAAATTGCAAAAAATACAGATTGAGAAGATAACAATTTATAACGCATATCCGAAAAATTTATCATTATATTTTCTGACGGTGATAGATTGAAACAGAGCATAAAAGAATAACATGCTATTTTGAATTATTCTTATTATGCGTTTATTGGCAATCTGACGGTGCAGATTGGTAAAATAATTAGGCAAGTATAGTGTAAAAGCTTTATAGTATGTCGTTAATTTGGGAATTAAATATTCATTTAAAAACAATACTACATTCAACTTTAATTAAGAAAAGCAAAATTATACACATTTTAAGAAATTTAACTGCGAAATTTATAGGTACTTTTTCTTAAAATGTGTATCATAAGAAATGAAGATTGACATGCTTTAATTTGGTTTTACTAATTCATTAGACTTGTTTTAAAGGAAAAAAATGTTTGGATAAAAACGGTTTGACTCAACTCAATATTACACCTGATCTCCATTTTTTAAATTTTGAATGAGGTTTATTTGATACTCATAAAATTAAGAATTGAATTAATAGGGGACTAAGGAAATTTAAAATTACGTAAGTGAATTAAATTGGCTGTTGCTACTTGATTAAATTCAGTTTTTTAATCCTTGAATCGGAATTGGTCCGTCGCTTACGAGGTGTAGACGTTTCCTCTTATTAAGGTTTCCTCTTAAATAATAATTTTTGATGAAAAAGTCCTGACCAATAAGAGCTGGTTTTATCAACACAGATGATGGGTCTAACTCACACGAAAAAATAATTACAGATTGTTCTACGGTGACGTCATCAGGGCCACTGCTCTTTCACACCTCACTCTAAAACGGCGAATTAAAGCAATTTTGAAAATCTTGGTGGCCCAACACAGTTATCCCAAAATTCGAGTGTTTAGTGCATTATTTAGTCATTTTTTTGAAATCTTTGGAGGCCTAACACAGTTATCCCAAATTTCCGTGTTTTAATGCAGCACTCAAAATGCTTTAATCCGTGCGTCAACCCTAAAACAACAAAATCAAAAATTTTAAATGTGCCACGTAAGATATTTCGAAAAAAATAAATTTACATTCTTAAAGTTGGTTTATTGTCTTAGATTGAAGTTGTTTCTATGTCTTCATTGCCAGAACAGATACATAATAAATATGAAAAACTAATTAGGAGATAACTCAAAATTTAACATAATCTTATTCAAAAAATCGGTCATTTGCTAAATATCAAATTCTCAGAATTATTTAGAAAATTCGATTTGTCATGCTACGAATATCTTAAATTTGCTCGAACCTTATTAAGATAAATTCGATTTGTCATTGAGTTAAGGGTCTGTAGTTAAAACGATCTTGCCATTTTTTTAATAATTTCAAAAAGATAGATTCTTTAGTTTTGATTTAAAACATTCTTGTTATTTCTTTAATTAACCCAGTATTAGTCTTTAACGCTGAGAAACCGATCACAAATCAAATTTGTTGATACCAAACAAAGCTCGATCTAACAAATTTTATCCTAGTAAACTTTTTAAATAATTTTCTAAGTGGGGGTTGATTAGATGATCCTTAATAAGTTTTTTAGAGTTGTGTGTTCTGCGAATAAAAAAGTTGCAGAAAAAAAATGATCAAAGCACTTCATCGGTCGCTTAGTTGTCTTTATTTTGGGCAAATAGACAATCCCAAAAGGAGTCTTTTTTGTGCTTTTAAATCAGACGTTAAGTTCAATTCCAGTAGCCCGTAGTCCGCGAGTGTTTCCCAAGTTATTAGGTCTTGAGAGTTCCATACAAAATATCATTTACATTAACCTTTTGGTCGGGTAAAATAATGGTTTTTTAAATTTAAAGTTTAGAAATTACTTTAGACGAGTGAATTGTGCCCGGGATTAGAACCGACATTTAAAGGATGAAGCTGAGAATTTTAAAAGAAATCTTCGGAGCTGCTGTCAATTTACACGCCATATTTTTCTTGACTACCCGAAGTAATTTTACAGAAAAATTGACGCAAAGTTAGTAGCGACTGGACAACTAACATCAGTTTTACTTAACGGCAATATAAATGTTTGAAAACTGTTTGAATCTAAGAACGGTTTGACGTCAACCTTAATTTGGTTACACCTAAGATCTTCAGTTTATCTAACTTTGTGATTCAACTACGTTATTCTGTAATTTATTTGATGTGAATCCGCATTTCACAGAATCATTTCCGGTTTCATGTTCCTCGGACTGCAGAAAAAAATATAACGCGCTCTTAGCTGTAAAGAACACTATTATTTTCAAAATTTATAGTTAACGTATATAGAAATTAGCGTTGAATAAAAGAGTCGATACCCCAAAAGTCATAACCGAGAAATGGTGAAAATAGTGGAGTATTCTAATGTGTTATCTCAAGTAAGCTTGTTTGGGTAGTAACCAGATAAGTTTTTAGATCAGACATAGCAGATAAATTTGATGGATGAAGATAATAGTTAAACTTACATTTCAAATTCAGGAAAGGTTTATAGGAGCCCTCCTTAATGAGTAGAAGATTTCAGATTGGGTTTAACAGCTTCATGAGAAATGTCAAGATTAAAAGATTGACACAAAAATAGGTGTTCAAATAAATCCAGCGATAGTCGATCAGTTTTTTAACATTTCTTGGCATTGCTCGTACTATTATTGGAGGTTCGGATAGGAACCATACGATATCGCATCTTCTTATGAAATTTATTCGACGATCTTCATCATATTCAGTATGATATGAACGTATATCAGAAAAGTTCCAATATTTGTCCAATATTTATGATATTCCAAATTTGCTGCCAAGTCAATTTGACGTTCATTTGGTTGACCAATTGGACCAAGCGACAAATAAATCCGGGAAAATAATACTCAAAAAACCTGTTTTTTATATGAAAAACATAGTATGAGTTTATTGACTCATTATCGGTCTGTCATTTCCGATTGTTAAAATTTCATGCATTCTATCTTCTGCTAGCATCAGCCGAGTTATACTTCTCATCTCCGTTCATCTCTCGAAATATCACAGTTGTTTTCTTAAATTTTAAACCGATATTTAAACAGGATTTGAGCATATTCCAACTGAATTTGAATATACAAGACAGAAACGGGTTTCTATCGATAGCTGCTGTTTGAGCATGCTGTCTTCTGGTTCATTGACCCTCTTGCTGATAAATTCGGACTTGGGCTTTTGATTAATTTGCGATACAGCAGTATCAGATAGCCAAACTGGATTTTGCCTTTTTTTTCAAAATTTTCAACTTTTTTGGCGTCAACTACGGAGAATCAAGTTGAAAATTAGTAAAATTCGAAGGGTTTGAAAATTTTCGTTAGTCAGGTTAATTTATGGCTAAATCAGTGTCCCATATCTTCCTCAGCCGTATTTCGAATGCTTTAATAAAACCAATAATACAGACTGGAAGCAGCTGTAAGCGATGTAGAAATACTTGCATACACTTTTTTCCAGGATATTTTCGTGAAAAAAAGACTAAAAGCTAAGAAAAAACCAAAGCCCATTATCTCGTTTGCTTATAGTGATTGTTTGGTAATGGGAGAAATTGTGACTATTGGAATGCCAGGAATGATGTTCAGATAAAGATAGTATAAACCATCCCATCATTTGAATAACAATTTTGAATTAAGACGTTCCGATTGATTTTTATCAAAAAACTTCAAGTGATCGACTCAATATTTCAGAAAAAAAAATTGTGAATGATTCAAGTTGTTTATTTTGTTCAATTTTGAACAGAACTGACACATATATGAACTAAATTTATTTTATGATTTGGACGGAGAGCTGTTTGGAGCGCATCAAATTACTTAAAACTTATTACTTAACCCCCTCACACCCTTTGACTTTCTGAAGGCAAAAAAATTTTCGGGAGCCAAAACGGCGCAGAAATAACATTGTCACAGACCTACAATGCAAATACGTCATAGAGTTTGCAATTTTATTTCCAAAAATATTGTTGAAAATTTTATACGATTGGCCGTTCAAAAATTATTTTTTCCTACTTTTTTTTTGGATTTTTGCCAAAATTTCTTAAAAAATTAATTGTGTGAAACGATACATAATATCAAAATTCTGAGAAAGTCAGTTTTTAGGAATGTATTTGAGGATTCGATTTTAATGAAACTCGAAATAATGAAAAAAAAATATTTTTCAAAAAATTATTTTTCTAAAGAATTGAACGGCAATTTAACTAAAATAAAGCCGACAAAGACAAATTGATCAAATGGAGAACATAAGGTGGTACTGATTTTGAGTTTTCAGCTGATTATCAATATTTTTCACATTTTACTGCATATATTTTGACGCGCAGTGAAATGAATAATTGTTTTGTAAGCGATCGAAATATCATATTTCAAATCTGAGACCAGCTTTAAATAGCTAGAGTTTCACTTGTAAATTTGTAACTTATATGTCATTGTTAAAAATGTATGGGTTTTCATGCAATACGAGGTGAGTGAACCTCACTTTTCTCTCGCAGTTGTCTATTTCACAAACTTCGAAATTTGAAAATGTTACGTGTTATTCACTTAACTCTATCCTTGATCTCAATCAGTGACAAATGAGTTAATTGATATCTTTTCCAGTTTTTCCGTGATAAGCGCTCAAAGTAGTGCCTTTAGATATGCTTTCGGGTGTGAGGCGAAGNACTATCTCATATATATGAACGATATCAGAAAAGTCCAATATTTGTCCAATATTTTTTATTTCCAAATTTCTTCCAAGTCAAATTTGACTTCATTTGGTTGACCAATTTGACCAAGCGACAAATAAATCGGGAAAAAATACTCAAAAAACCTGTTTTTTATTGAAAAAATATATGAGTTTATTGCTCATTACTCCGGTGTCTTCCATTGTAAAATTTCATCATTTCCTATCTTCTCTAATCAGCAGTATATTCTCATCTCCGTCAAAAAAATAAATTTTTCTCGCTTCTAATAACAAAAAGTGATTTTTAATAAAATCGGTCTGCCTCGACGGTGACAAAACCGAAAATATATACTTTGAAAGCTCGAAATATCACAGTTGTTTTCTTAAATTTTAAACTGATATTTAAACAGGATTTGAGCTGTCTTCTGGTTCATTGACCCTCTTGCTGATAAATTCGGACTTGGGCTTTTGATTAATTTGCGATACAGCAGTATCAGATAGCCAAACTAGATTTTGCCTTTTTTTTCAAAATTTTCAACTTTTTTGGCGTCAACTACGGAGAATCAAGTTGAAAATTAGTAAAATTCGAAGGGTTTGAAAATTTCCGTTAGTCAGGTTAATTTATGGCTAAATCAGTGTCTCACATCTTCCTCAGCCGTATTTGGAATGCTTTAATAAAACCAATAATACAGACTGGAAGCGGCTGTAAGCGATGTAGAAATACTTGCATACACTTTATTCCAGGATATTTTCGTGAAAAAAAGACTAAAAGCTAAGAAAAAAGTATTACAGTATTTTTTTCGTTTTAATACATAAGAAATGATGAGAAAAATGAGCTTTCGGAAAAAAATCACAATTTTTGTATAAAAAAGGCACTCATTTCACAAAAAAGTCACTCAATCAATAATTATCAGGTTTCCGTAATTTTTAGTAAGGACACCTTATAAATGAAGTTCGATGTTAATTTGATGTTTATTTATCTGATTAACAGTATTTCCGACTTAGTTTTCACATTATCTTGGTTTTCAACTTTTATTAATTTTGTATGAATTTAAATGACAATAAAATGTCAATCCATCTTATTTTCTTTGTTAGTTACCTTATTTTTGATCGGTTGTAAAAACTTAAGTACAGATTTAGTTGTACACATTTTTATGGCTATATAAAATAACTTTATCTGAATTTTAATTTCAATAACTCCGACGTAATTTTTAACACCTTGAAGATACATTTCGGGAGTCGTCCTTTCAGCAGAACTGCTATTCGGTACCTCGACTACCGAATAGCAGTAACCACAGGAGATGACCAGGTGTTAGCGCAGGTTTGGTCGCAGTTTTTTTAAAATCACTGCTTTTCGGTATCCTGACTACCGAATAGCAGTAAAAAGTTTGAACATTGACTTAACGCAGAGTGTGACACATTGTGTGAGTGTATCAAATTTTATAAAAACTCGGTTAGCTCCAAATAAAATAGATTTGAGATTTAGATTAAACTGAGAATTTAGATCAGTTAAAATGATAAAAGCGTATATCTCTTTATCACCTTTTGCATGATCTAAGAGAATGTGGGTTGAGGAGCCACTCCTAACACTCTTAAAGACCCTTCTAGCCACTCATGAGGCCGCTTTCTCTTCTTTTTCAGCCAACATTTTCTCAGATCATGCAAAAGGTGATTAAAGGGATATTATTGAAAGTCCAACAACTCCGGTTATTTCTCGAAAATTTTTTTCATTTTGAGCACGATGGGGTAACCCCATTATCAACAATTTCACCTGATAAAAAGAGACCACTTATGATACAGCATTGTTTGCATATCGAGGGTTAACGTTTTTTCAAATATAGCTGATGAAATTCAGTTTACTTTTGCGCAAATTAATTGAAAATTTAATCGTTATTTCTCCCGTAGTTATGACGAATGAAAGTCGAAGCACTACATTCGTGTGTATAATTCTGCCGATCACAGCCTAGAGCCTCCCTATCACCATCACAAAATATACTGATAGTATATTTATTCAAAACTGAATTATACACACGAGTGTAGTGCTTCGATTTTGAACAGAAATAATTGAAACACGAATATTTATGGTTTCGAAGAAAGTTCTTAAAAATACCTTTTAAAAAATTGTCGAAATGAATGAGAAAATAATTTTTAAATCTGAGGGAAATTTCAAAATACTTTGACAAAAAACTAAAAGAAATTTTCATAAATTGATTGATGAACAATACAATTTTCAAACAATTTTTAAAATGTTCAAAATCATTTGAATGAATTTTTTATACACGCTAATGAGAACGATTAATTTTGGCAAAAACCTACGTCTTTCTCAGATTCAACCAATCAAAACGGCGGAATCTCAATTCTATCTAATTTGGAAAAAAGAAGGGAAAAACCTTACACCCTGTATATTAAATTTAAGAAAGCATTTCGAACAATCTCAGGGACTGTTAACGTAATTAACTTTGCATTTGACTCCACAGTTTTTAAAATTCAATGTTCTTGAGAAGTCTATAATGTTTCAGGAAAATTTATTTGTTGATTCAGGAACATTAGTTTATTTGATTTTTGATGAATGAAAAAATCAAAATTGACAACTGCCGTCAAAACTATGACTCAAAATTCATTATTTCCGAACTGTCTTTAAAACTTAAATCATTTTCCGAATTATCCCGGTTATTTAATTGGAAAATTAAATTCTTGATATTTATTTTTAGCAACCAATTTGTAAAATGATATTATTTGAAAAGTTTTATCAAAAAATTTAAATATTTTAAAAAATATGCGACAAAAACTTAATTTGTGCGTGTGTCTTGTTTTTTGGAATTCATTTTATTTTGAATTTATTTTTTATCATTTTTGAAATTTTAGGAATTTTTTTTTTCTAATAATTCACTTTTCTCAAATTTCCTTTCAAAGTATTTTCGATTAATTATGCCCCTTTTTACAAATTAACCTTTTTGTTTAATTTATGAATTCAAACATAAATGTTTCATCAAAATGACTTTCAAAATTTTGTTGAAACGCTTGTTCGAGACGGTTACTGACTTTGAAAGTCAGATAGACTTATGTAACATTGCCATCACAAGCTTAGCATCAAATTTTGTACTTTTATACCATCTATAAAAAGATATGGTTAATGATAATGATATCGATATCTATTGTTGTCCGTATTTGGAGGAACACAAACTTTATTAAAAATTAATTGATGCCATTTATGAATGAAATCTCTACGTTCCATATCTCTTTATGGCACTTTTGTTAAACATTTGCGTGTGATTCTGCAGCGTGAGGAAAATACTCGATTCACAGTACAACTGTGTGTCATTGAAACTTGAAAATAGTATCATAAAGAGCGTCAAAACTTTGACTGTTGATTTTAGGTTCCTATATTATCTCAAATACTTCAAGCGAACCAGTTAACTGATCACAAAATCGAGGTTTTCCCTCACGCTGCAGGATAACACGCAAATCTGTACCAAAGTGCCATTGCTCACTTAAAGATTAGGGATATAAATCACTTAAAGCTAATTTGTGATAATTTGCTTTGAAATATTCAATCGAATGAAAAAAGGTTTAGTTAAAATACAGTAAATTTCACCCCGCAATAGCCGCAGATACGGCCTCACAACTTGAGTATCCACTCTATTTCTCAGTGATGTTATCTCACGAGTCCCCAGGAAAGAACTTAGTCGAAGGTATCATAGTTTTGTATAGAATAATAAATCATAGAAGCTTAAATCAAATAACTCTAACAACTACGGATTATTGTAAGCACACCCGTTCCAGAAACAACTCCTGGAGAGAGAGAGTCTGTAAAACATCAGTGACAGAATTAATTCTCTAAACAATAATGGGATACGAAAGGATCATAAAATGTATCTGGACTTATCTCAATTCTCGTCACCCAATCACTTACATTAATCTAAAATTCCTCAACATCTATCAACCGCCGCGAGAAAGAACAGACTTCCTCGTCAATTTAAAATCACTCAAAACCAACAAAAATTATCTAAAAACAAGCCCTTGAGCGAAGAAAATATATCTGAAATTACAAAACGGTCAGAATTAAATCAACAAAAAGATTGAATCACAGATGAATCATGATATATATCCGTCGAAGGTCCTTATATCCCTATAACTGGCAGAAGAATGGAGAACCGATATAAACAAGTTACTGGTCAAAAAACTGTATACATTCCCGCCGGGCGAACCACACGACAATGAATATTAAGCTTAAGGCTAAAAGCTTAATTTCATGGGAAATCTGCGGGACCCACGGTCTCACAGCTTGATAATCCTGGCTGCTCTTTTAACATATTACCTCGCCAATCATTAAATATGAGATGATCGTAACCTTTTAGGACACAAAATCCTGTAGCCAGCAACCGGTGGTACTATTATTATAGCACCCCCAAAACGCCATAAAGAATAATAAAATAATATTCTGCACAGATCCGTATTGAATAAACTTGAAAATGTTAAAAAATATCGGCAGCTCAAGAAAAATCATTCTTGAAAAATGACTTAAAATCTTCTTACGAGTCTATCATAAAAAAATTTGGATCCAGTCTCTTAGGAATTCTCTCTTTCAATTATTTAATTATAAGCACTTTTGGTTTAGTTGTTTATATAGATTGTAGAATACAAGATTTTTCTACTAGCTAAAGGCAAACTAAGAACAGAGATAAAAGACTGGGAGTCCAACACACATCTCAAATATTGATAACGTTTACATACACAGTTATTATCAAAGTGCGCTAAAAAGGGAACAATAAACTAAAAACTACTTGATCATTAAACACTTATTCATTGCTTAGAAACATTATTTTATCATATTCTGAAAATATCATTGAGTATCTTCGAATACTAATCAGATAGATAAATAGGTACTACTATAGTGATGAAGGATACAGTAGCGGCCAGGCAACAGCATTCCATAAAAAACTCAGACCGAGAAATTAATAGTTCTTATATCATTCAATCACAAAATGAAGAATAGCTCACAAAAATCCGGATTCAGAGTAGACTAATTTAGGTCCCACACATTAAACAGCTATTTGTATATTGCATAAATTTGATAGATACCTATCATCACTACTTGAACACCCAGAGCACCCAATCCAGAAAAATATTAAAATTAATAAGGTTGTGAAAAATCTGTAGTCAATATAACATTATCCTATCATGTTTAAACCATCAGGATAGAAACATCACAGAATTAAATTCACAAGGCAAGGATTACAAGTTTATAATAACACAGGGCACTCGCACACCAATTTTTCTAAAAGTTGATGTAGAATGTCTGTTTCGCCAATGATCAAATGAAGATTCGTTGACATTAGGATTATGTGCAGATCGTATATTAGCATACAGCTCCACATAATGGCAAGATAGACGATTAATTGTCAGTTAGCATGATTTAGAATGTGAATGGGATTAGACAGGTTATGTATGGGACAACAAATTTAAGGTAACGAGCTCCTCCAATTATTTTGAAAATACAATTATGACTGTTGAGTTTGTCTTCACAAAGATTAAATATCATTCAATAAAGGATAATAAAATTCATTAAAAAAAATCAGAATAACGAATTCTATAAAGCACGATTTTCAAAGAAAGCAATCCAAATCTTGAACCAGGCTGTTGCCTCTGAGAAACAGTATAGTATTTTCCACTATGAAAAAGCCACCAGAGAGGATCAATAGATTATATTACTTTATTGAGAAGGAAATATATGAGCTGTTCTATAATCCTTAAATACGCAAAAAAGCTTATTAATAATAAAATTTCACAATATAATTTTTACTCACATCATCAAAAATTCAGCCATCTGAACCATAGCAAGACAATATCAAAAGCGATATAACTCGAACTTGGAGACTATACACTGAATAACAATCCAAACAAGAGAATACGAAAGCTCGCTCAACAATCGCATGAATCGTGCACCAACGTGAGACTAAAACATTGTCAGCCTACCATTAAAGTGTATAGTATTCAATCGATACAATAAAACAATGGCAGATTCAAACACCAAATAATCACCAGCAATGATTTCCGCATGTCTTCCCAAGAAAGTACGGCACAAATAGATTCAAGAGCAAATTCCCAATAAGCATCCGAGATATATATAATTTTTGTTATCACGTCGATATCTCGAACTCAATTACGATCCGGAGAACCTCGAATTTCTGCCGAGGCAACACCCACGCCATGATTAAAACAAAACGACCAAAAAAAATATTCGAAAAAAACAAATACCGACCGGGACGGAAAAAAACACAGTATTTGCTGTAGTCGCCCAACAATATAGCCGATGGGAAAAACACCGAGTCCCATCATCGTGTTCCAAATAGCCAAAATCGTCACTTATAGCATGAATGCTTACTCTATTTAATAATGTATTTAGAAGTTAGCGAATAATAAAAGATGTCAAACGGAAGTAGGTCCTAATAGACAAGATATTTTTATCAGCTATTTGGCTGGCTATATTTCTACAATGTATATCCAAAACTTTCTCAAATTAATCTAAAGATGTTTTCACATCGTCAAATTCGAAACATCTAGAGAAAAATCTTTCTGTATACAAGTAACTATAGTTATCGGATATATACAGTTAATAAATCATATAAGCCTAATTAAAAATTCTAGGAATAATTATTAAAACCATTTCTTTAAGAATCTCCTGCTTTTGAAGACTATTCAGTTACTATTGAGTATATTTCTAAAGAAAGTTCAATTGTTTAATTAAGATCACACGAGCGAATTTATTTGGTGAAGAGATGTTATGGATGATGAAGATAAATAATGACGAACGGAAATATTGGGGTAGTGTCAGAAGATTTCTAAGAAAAAAACATTATGCAACATCCGACTCAATTATGCCGAACAACCTTGCTCTTATGCCTTTTCTAGTAGGGAACTATAAATCAAGAACAGAAAAACCTTAATAGGACTGACCTAATAGTCATTGATCTCATTTTCTTCCTAAAATTCTCGGCTTGTGAACCATTCAAATTTGAAATTAAATCTTATCTTCTTGATAGCAAATATGGGAATCTCCGAGAAATTAATATTGAGACGCTCGTTTCATTGAGCTCATTTTTTGCGCAAAGCAGGTTAATATAATTTAAGTTAAAAACTTCATTCACAGAATTTATCTATCTGAGAAGATGCAAGTTTGAGTAACAAAATCGTACATCATCTTGTCTCTCTTTTCCTACCACTTTTGATCGCGCAAACCATAATCAAATTAGCCACAAAGAGTTAGAATTAATTCAAGAGCATAGCTCTCCTCAAACGAATTGAGAATCACACATAATAATTTATGTCCAATATTGTCATAAAGCAACTAAAAATACGATCCGTGTAGCGAAACGACAGCGCTCACATGAAAGAATCTTTCCACTATATCGACGTAAATGCAGGTAGAATAAGGAGACAAAACACTAGATAAGATTCAACACCAGGGAATTATGTCGGTATTCTTTATCAAAGAAAATTTACTCCTGCTAGTTATAAAACACTATTTTCAGGTGTATAGAAGTATTTTAAAACAAATGCACTCTAATATATGAGATTATGTATATTTATGTACACCACATCCAAGAACCATAACTCAGGTAATGATATTAACCCTAGGCGCACAACAGACCCATAATCCAACGCAGGGTCACACAACAGATGAACAAGCACTTTCTCTACGAAATACACACGTTCATCTCATTGAACGCTTTTCCTTATACACAAAAGGTTGGCTATGCGGATGACTCACAACAATTTAGTGCAGACTATACACTGAGTTGGCTTATATTTTACACACCAAAGAAAGTGCAAATTACACCCCACATTCCCAATGGCTCATTAACTCTATGGCACATGGTAATCCACACCACTCCCAAAGGTTTCTCCAGCAAGATTTTTTCCAAAATCGATTGCCAATAGTTAGACCCCACTCGTCTGCTTACGCATCTGCATCTCATTACAGACGCCGATACCTACCTCTTATGTCGAGAATATAATAAACGGGTGAGAAACTAACTTTCAAGTAAATCAAGAAATTATCCCAACGTCAAAGATAACTCAACGCACCAGCTCTTTCCCAAGTTCTATAAAGTGATCAGAGCATAGTAGAACCTCGTCGAAAGGAGACACCTAGATATGCGCTGACGTGTCTTATAAAATTTAACTCAGAGGAAAACTTATATAACCACGTAAAATCAAAACCAAAAACTCTACAAATACCCTTGTAGATAGTGTTTTGAAGGATTTCAAAAACAGTAAGACATAACTGTCTGGAGAGAGGAATCAGGGATATATCTAATGAATTAAAATCTAACCTAACACATATATCTCCAAATATTATTCCTTATTACTCACCACCAAAAATGCAAACAGATAATAGCGATAACTGGTAAAATTAACAGCTACCTCACGCAGAAATATGCGAGTCTATCCACATTAGAAAATAGTTCGGAGACGAGAGATCCCGATGCGACCGTAAGAATGAAAAAATCATGAATTTTCCCGCAAAGTTGGCCGACTTCTAATACCGTCTTGGACACCTATCACAGATAGTGTATCTACTCAAATATTCACGAGCTGTCCTACAAAGGTTTTAAAAAACTAGTTCACACTGTAATAGTGCTGATAGTAAAGATCAAAACAAGTCTAGCGCAGGTATGTAGCGACCATAAATTTTTTATGTCAAAAAACTCATAACGTTTCATTCTGATATCGTAATATTCTTCGGAATTATTAATTTGTTCAAATAAATTGAATATTAATTATTTCTCTTTCAAACAAAATTAAGCTTTACTAAAAGTAAAAAAAATATGTCCAATAAGAAAACGAATTTGCATAATTTTTTTAAAAATAATTTCACACACAAAATCAAGTTTCGAAAAATAATTTTGGAGAAGCCAATTGAAAGAACATTAAGAAAAATGTCAAACTATTACAAAGTTAATGACTAAACTCAAGTCTAAAAAAATTTGAAGAAATTTATATTTTAGAAAGGGTTCCAAAATATAATATTCTTTAGAATATAAGAAAAATAAAAGATTTTGAAAAAACCTTTGTGGTCACTAAAACTCAAAGTCGAATGAATTGAACGTGTGTTGACGATTTGAAATAAAGGTTTCAAAAAGCAAAAAACTGACCTACTAATAAAAAATTCCTAAGCGTTTAAGCTCTTTAGTACGCGACTCAGCTAGCACT
>SCLH01001086.1:289648-319618 GCA_004367855.1 Oikopleura vanhoeffeni | reverse complement strand
TAATTTGATCACTATTTGTTTACTTTCACCAAAACCTTATTTCCTAATTTGAAGGTCACGTGATCGCTTTTGGACTTTGGTGTAATGGGAAAAAAGTCTTAAAAACGTCTAAAGAACCACTTCACTTTTTTCAAAAATTGATTTGAGCAATTTTTGGAAAAAAACAGTACTACTTTTACCAACCTTATTCCTTAAATATACGGTCACGTGATCATTTTGGGGCTATTGTGTATTTAAAGTACTTTTGTGAGTAGATAATTATAATACTATCTATATTTTCAAGCGATGAAAAGTTTTGCTGCTTCAATCAAAAATTATTTTTAAAAATAGTAAGCCTATACTAGGCCCAAACAAGTCAGATAAAAATTTTTGAATTTATTAATTGAATAAGGCTTCAGCAGTTATCTACTCAAACACAAAATTGGTTTGACTTTGAAATAAGTCTAATTATAACTTTTTGGCAAACTAAATATGATTTTTGGAAATTATCGAGTGTTCATTGGCACTTGTGTGAATACAGGGTTAAGAAACGCTTATTACACAGCTTAACTTGTACTAATTAAACAAGCTAAAAAATTTTGATTAATAATTTTTTTAATTTAATTAATTGTGACGAGGGTTGTCCATATTAATCTCTGTTTTTCATGACAAAATAGATTTCACAATTTGATACATTTTTCAATTTCAACATTTTCAAGCGTATTTATAGCCGCCAATTTCAAACCACAAGAAAGTATTTTTGAACAATTTAACCATTTATTCTGGCAATACTTGAATTCCATCTTACAAAATATGTTCTAATTATTAAAAAGTAGGGTTAACAAATTGGCACTCGGTGGGTGACCGCATCTTACCGCTCTCGTGCATGGTACGAAACTTATTAAAAAATGATTATCAGAAAGCAAAAAATTTTTGCGCCCTCGACCCGCCCTAGTCCTTACCGCGGTTGTGAGTCCATTTTTAGTCTGATTTTCATGCTAATCAAGGTCACCTCTGATAAGCCAGATTTTAGACATTCTTAAATATATTTTCTGAGACCACATTTTTAATGCGGATAAAAAATACTTTCAGAATGTGACATTTTTGTTTGCGATCTAAGTTTTTTGCTTCAGCTGACCTCCGCCAATCCAAACGTTTAAATTTACAAACACGTAGGTGTTAAAAATTGTAATACTTATTGACCAATAAACAGTGTCATTCAGTTTATAGCAAAAAACAAGATCTCAAAAATTTGACATGCTCTTCATCAATACCTAGGTATACCTCTAAGGGGTAGTGGCCGGTTAAAAATCGTTGAAAAGTATACAAATTGTATAATACAATAACTAATGTGACAAAAAAACGATCGGTGAAATCACTTCTCTTACCCGAAAGCCGCAAAGTTTGAATAGATTTTTAATGATTTTTATGCTCAAATAGAGGTGACCACCCTCTTTTAAAGCTTAATATAACCTAAGGTTATTAACCTTTAACGTTTATTTTATTGTAGAGCAAAACGGCTGGAATTACGAAATAATTTATTATCACGAATCCGACGAGGAGGAGAAAAAAATGGCAAAAAGAAAGATAAAAAAGTCAAAAAAGGAGGCAAAAAAGGCGACACTTTATCCAGACTTGGGAACACTTTTACAACTACTCAGCCAGAAACCAGCACAACAAACCGGCCAAAGAATAAAAACAAAAATAAGGGTAAAGCCCAGCATATTTCCGGTCGTCAAGATGATAAAGTACCGGCTCCAGCTAGAACCCAGTCTTTCCGGTCGTGTACGGCAGCTATGGTTTCACCCCGATGTCTGATAACAACCGCCGAATGTACCGGTAAAGGAAAGGACGTCCGGCTATTTGCAAAAGTAGGGGAGAGGAGATACGGTATGAAGGACGATTCTGTCCAGACAATTATGATTAAAAACTGTGTGACGCACCCTAAATATCGAGAGGGAGAGCCGAATAATGATCTCCAAGTCTGTTTCTTATCGCAACCAATTCGACCTGCTAAAAACTTAATGATTCCTTGCATAGTTGACCATAATATCACGCTTGCAGACGGAGACATTGTCGTCACCGAATCCAGGACAAATTTTAACAAGGGAAAAATGGAAGGCACTCCTTTTAGAACACATATCCCTATAACCGGTAAATACCGGAAAACAAAAGACGATGAACCGGTTTTGAGAGCCGGTTACCGATTTGGGGATCCATTGTGCATGAAGGAAGTTGGCTCACCAGTTTATAGAGAAGATGTTTATCAACGAACTTTGCTTGGAATCGTTCAGGGGCCGCAAAACACTTGCCCAACAAGACTTTTCAACATAGTCGACGTAATTATCGCACAGAAACATCACTTTTTAAAATTTTATAGTCTGATAAGGGTTATCAAAAGCCCTGCTGGGATTTTTAAGTCTTAATTCGTAGATGTTATCAAGAAATTAAAGATGAAATTGCGAATTAAAAATAATCACTTCAAAAAACGTTAGATGACGAAATTCGTCTTAGGAGTGTGAATCACACTGTGTGGTTTAAAATAAGTATATATATGAAGTATATATATGAAAGAAACCAAATGCCTGAACCATGAATATTTCCATCTTACTGGGTCATTTCACAATAGGGTTCTTATAGTCACAACCTTGAATCGAAAAAAAGTTTCACTAACTGGGTCGTTTTCAGACAATTTTTAGTATAGTAAATGCCTAGTTTTAGCTATTAAAACTGGGAAGGCGGAATTCAGTTACTGAATTTCAGTAGTCAAAATAAAATATAAATTTACAAAATGTTCCATTTTTCGATTATTTTCTCATTTTTGTAGCCAAACCAATTGGGTTAAGTCTACCGAGTTGGTAGACTTTTCACGCCTTCTTATTTACCATGGCAAAAGATAGGAGAAAAAACAGTGGTCAAAAACTGTTCTATTGATTAAAGCTTATGGCTAGTTGAAAAAAAAGTATTTCAAATGTTTGCAATAAAAATTAAGCAATTTTTATGATTTTTTAAGACACAGTAAGACAGTAATTCGGCTATCCTGTAATTCGGCTACCAATTTAGGCTATATGATATAGCCTAGATATAGCCTATATCTCTAAAATATCCCTTGAAGACTCTAGTTGGACTTTGCTAGTTCGGTCTAATACATTATACTATCAAAGTACTACTATGAAAGTACTACTTATGTACTAGACCAAACTGGAAAAGTCCAACTAGAGTCTTAAAGAGATATAGAATTTCGGCTACCGAAAATATTCGACTGTAATTTGGCTATTAATGAAATGACTTACATAGTAATTCGGCTACATAGCAGAATTACTCTCTTACCCTTAGACACTACCTACTCAAAAACCAATTTGATACGAATTTTAATTTTTTAAACGGCGTGCTACCCCTTGAAATCGCTCAAAAAAATCGGAACGTTATTCTAAATTTGTATTTCTTTTCAGCTTCGAGATCACCAAAAGTGGATATTAGAACAATGTTCGTTAGAGGCGTTGGCCCAGGAGCAAAATGAGTTGTTGAGCGAGAAACCAAACACGTCTAACCGAGGTGGCGAGGGAAATAAACTGATTAAATTGCCAAGTTCGGGCGATGATGCCGAGTGCCCACAAAATAATATAAATCTGTGGTCGACCACTGGTCATAATTGCACCACAATCGCTATTACCTCTCCAGGTTATCCAAATTGGTATCCGGCTAACTCTAACTGCAAAGTTGCAGTATCAAGTCCTTCACACTCAAAGGTAAAATATATTATTTAACTGAATTCTAATCGGTATTACCCATTTAGGTCAATAATTTAAATTGTACCTGTTATTATAATCACCGGCCGAATATCGCCGAAAAAAACCTACGCAATTTCACAATTTTAAGCTAAATTCCTGTCAGTGCCTATATCGCCGAAATAGCGTGGGAGTTTAAAGTTTCTATTACAAATTGCTATGAGTGCGTTATGAATGACGTCATATTTCAAGATTAAATTTCTCAAATTTTTTTTTGATTTGTATTTGATTGCGTTCGGTGAAGTACGTAATTATACACATTTTGGTATCTTACTTCATTTTAACTTTTTGTAAAACTCCTTATAAAATGGAAAAAACTTCTCAAATTATGACGTCATTTCAAACGCCGACGCATTTTTCCTTTTTTAACGAGAAAATTTAATTATGCCGAAAGTGCCAATATCGCCAAAAATGCACAATATCGCCGAATTTTTCGGAAATAAACTTTCGGCGATATTTGGCGATATCGGCGATTTCAAATTGCTTGAAATTAGCTAGATTTAACACCCACAACTCCCTTAAAACAGAAAAAAGCGCAAAAAACTTATAAGTTAACTGCAATCTATGAGTTATGCGGTTATGATATTTATAGAAAGTTAGAGAAGTCTACCAAGCATATTTGTTAAACCCATTCTAATTGATTTATTCTAATTTTACTGAAACTGCCGGGTTTTCGGTTAAGGGTGTGACACTGCTATCACTAAGTCACTTCAGTGTGTATTCATCTACTTTATCTTAAAATTTAGTGTTCCTATCCAATAATTATTTTGAATTATCGTGGCGGAGGACTTTCTGCTGGGCAAAAATGCACCATATAATTATCTATCTTTTAAAACGTTTGCAAAAACCTTATCTCGCAATAAATGGAGGAAAATTAACAATACGTTTTAGAAGTTGCACACTATAAACTAACAATTAAAATTTCAAGGAACGGTAATAAACTACCACGAACCGCGGTTAATATTCGAAAAAATATTTGCGTAACTTTTGAGCTGCGTTACAGATAAAGTAAGCTTGGGTACTTAACTCTCAGTGTAACTTTATGATCACGCGTGACCATGCGCCCTTTAATCGTAATTTAGGACCCTTTATCATTTATGAATGTAGCATTTACAAAGTGATTGATCAACTTTTTTAATAATTTAAGTTTGTGCGTTTTTTTTTAATTTTTACTGTATTACAGTACTTATTTTTTGCAAAAAATTCTGGAATCATCAAAAAAAACCTTTGAGCGGGATCAAAAAAAAATTCTAAGACTTTTTTTCATTACAGCAAAGTCAAAAAACAATCACGTGATCTTCAAATTAAAAAATAAAGTTTTGGTTCAAGTACACAAATAGTACTTAAATTACGCCGAAGAAATTTCAGGGCAAATAAACACATGATTTAAGAATTTTAAAAATAACGACATTTTCCAAAAACGTCACGTGATCTATTTTTTTAAAAAATAAGAATTAATATATGACATATTTCAAACTTTATTTTGTAATTATTTCGTCAAGTTATTTCATTTGGACTATGCTGTAATGAGAAAAAATTCTTGAAAAGTTTGAAGTTTACCCTCAAATTTTTTTGACGTAATTTGAGTACTTTTTCAAATTACCGTATATCGGGACTATTGTTTTTAAAAAGTCCTCAAAATATTTGAAACCGGATAACGGATTCGTGTTCTACGCCTACGATTACACTAGAATGCATGTCTTTCCACTTCTGGTAAGTTTCAGAGCTCCCGAAATAGACTGATGTAAAAAATAAATTCAATGCGTCATCTCAAATTACTTATCAATAATAGTTGTTTTTACCTCATTCCTTTTCAAAATGTCAAATTAAGCCTTTATTTGTATTACTTATGCACTTAATTGTGTGAATCGTGGTCAAAAGACGTTTTTTTTTATTTTCTTATTAACATTTGATGCCTTTATATTATTTTTTTTACAAATTTTTGTCATAGGGTTTTAGCAAATTATTTGAATTATATTATTAACAAAGAAACAATATATGTTAATAATGAATCTTAGGCTATACGCTTGATTTAAACAGCATGGTCACGCGTGACCATATGATTCTATAGGTTCAGAAATAGTCTGCAATTCTGAGAGTTTAGGGGTCGGTGCTAAGATACAGATCCGCATATGGACTCTCGATGAAATATTTTTATTGGGTATACATTTGCCCCTCGATATACCTTCAAAGTGATATTTCATAACTTGAGCAAATTTAAAACTTTTCAATTTTTGTTAAATTTTGAAAATTTTTGTTTTTTTCATATTTTTTTTAATAATTTTTGGTCTAAGAATTAAAGAAATTATTTTGAAAATTTTCCGCATTTCTTGTTCTAAATTTTCAAATTATTTTTTCTGAATTCACCGGCCTAAAATTTCATTTGTATTTATTTTTTGTTAATTTTAAAATTCAAAATTTTAGACACCAAAAGTTTATCATCCAGAAAGAAAATGAAAAAGGGCAAATTTGTCTGGGAGCACCGCCTTTAGGATAAATTTCATCGATTTTGCAATTTTCTATAATGTTGACTATTAAAGTATAAATTAAATTTTCGCTGACACCTAGGACTTAATTTTAACATCATTACATAGTCCGCTATAAGAGGAAGAATTTTCATGTCAGAACGTTTTTTCAGCGAACAATTTTTTTAAATACCATTTTTGTTGATTTTAAATAACCAAAAAACAGGAATCACTTTGATGTTATAACTTCACTATAGTCTTAACACAATTAGCTGCAAAATGATTGTGACCCATTTTTCAGAGGTCGTTGATCAAGTTCAAACACCGCAGATTTGACCTGTAGATTTTTAAAATCATGAATTTCTAATTTGTCGACAATTTTATGTTATAAACCATGAAAAACAATTTCCAAACCCCTTCTTGTAAAAAATACAATCGTCGTTGCAAAAAATACAATTTCCGATTTTTTAGGCGATAAACGTCAAAAACTTCTAATAAGAGCTCGGTATTTCGATAGTGCGTGGTTTCTGCACAATCCCAGAATATTTTGTTAAAATATGTTGAAAATGCGAATTTTATCACGGATTCGAGAGTTCAAACAAGCTGAAATTAGGATATTTTAAAATTGCCGTCTGGTCATAAGAGTTATTATAAAATTATTTTTTTCCTACCAGTTATCATCACGGTTTGAATTTAAATATGCATTCACAAATTTACTCACTCCTGCAATATTTACAAATTTATAGCGATTTTAATTTTCTTGCAATAAACTAGATTTTACACCCACAACCAGGGTTGTAAAAGGGATAGGGATGGATGGGATCATCCCTAGGGATGGGATGGAAACTGAGGGGATGTCATCCCCAATCTATCTCTTTTTATCCCCGCTTTAAGAATTGAGAATCTAGGACCGACTTTCTCCTGAAAAAAATAACCCAGGGCCGACTACTCCCCTGGAAATACTGACTTAAAACCGACCTTTAACCCTTGGAAGCTCCAAATTGTTTTATTCGGCAGCGCGAGGCTCCTGCCACCACTTAAGTGCGAGCGACTTAGCCCTCATACGGAATTAACTACCATTTCATAAAAAGCCGTTGAGATTATCTATTTTTGTAAAATAGCCCAACTTAGCGAGTAATCAATCAGATTTTAAAATTTTGATTTAAATCGGCCGAAAATGAGCAGAATTTGGCTTTGATCACTTACTTCTTCATTGGAAACAAGAATATTTTCAGAACAATTTCTCTCTATTCGCACTCATTTAAGACCTTGGCTTCAACAATTTTTTTGATTTTGAATCTAGCTTCCCTTTTCTCAGAAAAGACGATTAGGCTGCTTGATGATCAAAAACGCGAAAAAAATTGCAGTTTGTAAAAAATACTGTTTTGAGAATGAACCAAAATGTATCCGCTTATCACCGAAACACATTGTCAAAGATAAAAACTTGTCGTCATTTTAGGACAAAGACTCAAATTGAAAATAACTAATGAGATTTGTAAATTATTTTTAAAAAAATTGTTCGCAAATGAGCAGCAAAAATTTGGTTTAATCACTTACTGCCATCGAAAAATAAAAATATAAACATAATCAGTTCTTTCTCTATTCTCACTAATTCTGACTTGGCTTTTCACAATTTGTTTTATGATTTTAAATCTAACTTTTTGTTTTCTCATCAAAATACGATATCAGCCAGATTGATCAAGCGCAAAACAGTGTTGCGCTGTTACAAAAATCATTCTTGAGAATGAAATAATGTATCCTTAGTTAAAATTAAAAATTTCCAGCTCTTTAGCACAAGCTGGATATCCCAAGGAAGTATCGCCGCAGCGGGCCAGCTGATCGCTTAGCGTATGAGATAATCAAGCATCTGTTGTTGATTTTTTTCAGCAAATTTCCGTTATAGATCCTGTGTTTCAGCAGCTAGAGGGCGGTTAAAATCTCAGGTTATAAAGATTCAATTATGTTTTACAAAAGATGGAACTTTGAAGATTTGTATTAATATTTCAATTATTTCAAAATTGAAATAAAAAAGTATTCATTTCAAATAAAGTTATAAAACAAGTTTGTTATAATTTTAACCGCTAAGACTCCAAAATATTATCTACGACGTAAAACCACTTCTGATCAGGTTGCTGACTACTTAATTTGAACCTACTTTCAAAAATCGAAGGCATTTTTTTTTCGAATTTTTCTCAAAATTAAAAAATCACTCACGAAAAATCAAAAAAGTTCCGATGTGAAATTTAATTTTTATTTGTTGAAAGATACTCAAAACTTCTTAAAAACTTAGTTCCTCAGATATTGTATCTATCGTCTTAAAAACTGGTTGGGCAGCACACATTGAGAGTTTTTGAGAGCTTAATTGTCAAAAAAAGTAAAGATAAAAATTTTGAACGAGACGTCCTAGAAAATTTTAACCTGCCATTTGAGAATTCCTCGTTAGCAAACTCTATGTTGGGTTGATCAAAAAATTTTCCAGGACTTTTCTTTCATCCGATTTCAAGCGGATTCAAATTTTCAGCACCACTTAAGTTGCGGAGCTTCAAGCGGTTAAAAATAATTACTTCACTTCAAATTGTATATTGGAAAGAATGGGGATGGATCAGGATAGATGGAAATTTATTTGGGGATAGGTTGGTGATGGAAAATTCGTCGGGATCATCCTTTTACAACCCCTGCCACAACCCCCTTAAACTGGTACCCCTAATTTACCAAACATATTGCCTGTAGAGATAGATTTTCAACTATGCTATTCCTTAATAATTCCTACTTTTTAAGCAAAATTCTATAAACATTTATATAATTGTCTTATTCCTACAATAATCGTTTTTGAAACCTACTATACAGAGAAATGCTAAAACTCCCCATTTTTATTTCAAAACTGATATTGTTCTAAAATGCGGTAATGGCACAAATTTGCGCGATATAAAACGCTTAACATCTTGTAACTGAACTAAACCGTTGTTAACTGTCAAACATACATTAAGGTTCGAATTCGTTTTGTGCGAAAAGTTCAATGTCGAATCTGGTGGAGATGCACAGCGGATGCCATTACAATAACTGATCTACTGATAACAGAAAGGGAAAAGGAACCGATAAGAATGTGCAACGCAACGAAACCAATTTTTACAGTGAGGACAAAGGAACACAATTATTCATGTAAATCGAATCAGATGGATATTGCGTAAACATCACACAAAAAACATGTTGCAAAAAAAATCTATTGCCAAAAATATCATCTTCATATGAGTTTTGCGTGAAAATCAAAAACTTGAAAATGGCCAAAAAATTATTTTCGCTAAGATAATCCCCTATTCCACTTTTGTTAATAATTCCCGCCCTGATCTAGGAAAAAACGTAGTGTGTTTTTTAAGTAGTAGGGCCGGAATATTAACAAAAGTGTGAATAGGGGATATAGGATGTTAATTTTTTGTCGCAAAATGGACACTCAAAAGAACTTTCCTCAAAACTGCCTAAATTTAATTTTTATTCCATTTCAGTCGAACAGTTATTTTGAACTTAGCGCGAAAAATGCCCTGTCAATCAACTCTCATAAAATTTAAACCATAAGCGAAATTTTTTTTTTTGATCTGAATTCACCATTTCGTAATGCATTGAAATAGAAAAGTGTCTGCGAACATTTTTTTTACCATTTGGAATGATTCATAAGGGCTTGAGCATTTTTCAAAAGCCTCTTTGCCTCCAAAGAGTTAACGTTGATGTAAATTTATATCAATTTTGATTTTTTATGATAAGTCAAAATTTTTCAAATAGAGATTGATGTGTTTTCGAGCCACTATTTGTCTTTTAATCAATCCTCATTTGAAAAATTTTCAAGCAGCATTAACAAATTTATCCGAATTTCATTTTTGACTAATAAGCATGAACTACTAAAATTTGCCTGGCCAAATTCCTAGAACCTATTAAATTTTCAGTTTACAGATGAAAATCAAGTGAATTAGGTTGTGCCAGTTAAGGATGGAACGCGATTATAAAAATGCACCAAAATAGGTACGTTAGCGCCCATCTGGTGAGCAAACCTTGAGTCATTGAAGGCAAGTGTTCTGAAACGGAATCGGATCCGATCGGGATTAAAAAAATATTGACCTCCGGATGGCGGGAATCGTATTTAAAACTATCCCCGATTTAGAACATAAATAACATATTCTTCTTCAGTTTCACGTCTGAGGACAGTGTGCAACGACCAGGATTCAGATGCTTTTGGATTGTGTGGCTCCCGATTTTGACCCAAAAAAAGAAATCGCCAAAAGACACAATTATGAAAAACAGAAATTAATAGAAATGTCAGCTCTTTAAAAACCATATCTACCTCATACTCGAATTTAATTGTTATCCAAATTAATTTTTCATATAGCAAAATTTTGTTTTATATTCCCTTATATTCAAATTTTACATCAGATATGAAAACGTATATTTCAAAGATTTCTTTACTGTATAAGCTGGCCGGATTGTTATAAAAGTTTTGAATTTTTTAAAGTGAGAACAGGTGATCAGAGGCAATGTTCGAAGCAAATCGAGTACTTCCTAACAACTTTTTCTGAAAAATCTTTTAGAATACAAAAAAAATCAAAAGATTTTTAATCCATATGATATGTAGTAGCGATAAATATTTGACATTTATAATATTTCGTAACAATAATTATGATTTTTTGGATCGGTACGGATTACGTGATAAACATGAAACGGCGAAATCTTCCCAGTCTTAGACCAAAATCCTTTTTTATGTGGGGAAAAAATTGGTAAATTAGCCGAAAAAACATTCCCCATAAGAGTCCCTCTTCGCGAATTCCATGAAGGAAACGCGGGAATTCTTCGGCCTGGACAACTTTTATTTTTACAGATTTCATAGGAACCCTTTTTAAACGGGTGTACTCCTTATAATGTATAAATACTGTTATTTAACCGATTAAATCTTCAAAATCACACAATCATCATTTTTTCGAATTTCAAGAAAAAAGACATTCGATGATGAACCGAATTAAAAAAAAATAATATTGCGGCACGGTGAATGCTCGGCAGGAGATTTGTGGGGTTTTTCATCTACTCGTTAAATCAAATCCCCAAAACGAGTATTTTAAACCCCAAACTTCCCTCGAGTACACGATTAAAAAATTAACATTTTAAAATTGGTCTATTTAAAAAAAAAAACCCATGTTTCAAAAAAAAAAAGCCCCAATTGGGAATTAAAAAAAAAACCCCGCCCAAAAAAAAATTAAAAAAAAAAAAAAACCCCCTTTTTTTTCCCCCGGAAAAAAAAATTTTGGGGGACCCCCCGAATTAAAAAAAAAAACCCCAATTTCTGTTCAGGACTATNTTTCCTCTTATTGAAAACAGGAATATTTTCAAAAACATTTATTTCTCTATTCGCACTCATTAAGACCTTGGCTTTCACATTTTTTTTTAATTTTGAATCTATCTTCTCGTTTTCTCATAAATAGACGATTAGCTGCGCGATTGATCAAAAATGCGAAAAAAATTGCAATTTGTAAAAAATATGTTTTGAAAATGAACAAAATGTATCCGCTTATCACCGAAAAACCATATTTCAGAAAAAAAAATTGTCTCATTTTAGAACAAAAGACTCAAATTAAAAACATACTTAATCAGATTTGTAAATTTTTTAAAAAAAATTGTTGAAACTGAACAGCAAAAATTTGGGTTTAATCACTTACTTGCCATGGAAAACATAAAGATTAACATAATTAGTTCTTTCTCTATTCTCACTAATTCTGACCTTGGCTTTCAGAATTTTTTTTTAGATTTTTAATCTAACTTTTTGTTTTCTCATCAAAAAAGATTCAGGCGATGACAAAAGCGCAAAACAGTTGCGCTGTCAAAAATCATTCTTTGAGAATGAAATAATGTATCCTTAGTTAAATAAAAATTCCGAGCTCTTAGCACAAGCTGGAATCCAAGGAAGTACCGCGCGATCGGGCCAGCTGATCGCTTAGCGTGGATGAGATAATCAAGCATCTGTTTGATTTTTTCAGCAAATTTCCGTTTTAGATCTGTTCAGCAGCTAAGGCAAATTCGTATAAAAGATCTTTTTAAAACAGAGAGACTTGAAGATTGTATTAATATTTCAATTATTTCAAAAATTAAATAAAAGTATTCATTTTAAATAAAGTTATAAAACAACGTTTGTTAAATTTAACACGAGACTCAAAATATTATCTCGACGTAAAACCACTTCTGATCAGGTTGCTGTAGTTTCATTTGAACCTACTTTCAAAAAATGAAGCATATTTTTTTTCGAATTTTTCTCAAAAATTAAAAAATCACTCACGAAAAATAAAAAAGAGTTCCGATGGTGGAAATTTAATTTTTATTTTTGAAAGATACTCAAAAGCTTTTAAAACTTAGTTCCTCAGATTTTATCTATCGTTTAAAACTGTTGAGCAGCACACATTGGAAGTTTTGAGAGTAATTGTCAAAAAAAGTAAGATAAAATAAATTTTGAACGAGACGTCCTAGAAAATTATAACTGCCATTGAGAACCTCGTAGCAAACTCTATGTTGGGTTGATCAAAAAATTTCCAGACTTTTCTTTCATCGAATTTCAGCGGATTCAAATTTTTATCAGCACCACTTAAGTGGTGCGGAGCTTCCAAGGGTTAAAAAATAATTACTCACTTTCGAAATTGTATATTGGAGAAAGAATGGGGATGGGATCAGGATAGGGATGGAAAATTTATTTGGGGATAGGGTTGGTGATGGAAAATTCGGTCGGGAATCATCCCTTTTACAACCCTGCCCACAACCCCCTTAACTGGTACCCTAATTTACCAAACATATTGCCTGTAAGAGATAGATTTTAACTATGCTATTCCTTAATAATTCCTAATTTTTAAGCAAAATTCTATAACCATTTATATAATTGTCTTATTTCCTACAATAAGTCGTTTTTGAACCTACTATACAGAGAAATGCTAAAACTCCCATTTTTAATTTCAAAACTGATATTGTTCTAAAATGCGGTATATGGCACAAATTTGCTGATATAAAAACCGCTTAACATCTTGTAAACTGAACTAAACCGTTGTTAACTTAACTAATTAAGGTTCGAATTCGTTTTGTCGAAAAGTTCAATGTCGAATCTGGTGGAGACTGCACAGCGGATGCCATTACAATAACTGATCCTACTGATAACAGAAAGGGAAAAGGAACGATAAGAATGTGCAACGGCAACGAACCAATTTTGTACAGTGAAGGGGACAAGAAAGGAACACAAATTATTGCTAAATCGAATCAGATGGATATTGCGTAAGAATCACACAAAAAACATGTTGCAAAAAAAATCTATTGCCAAAAATATCATCATATTGAGTTTTGCAGTGAAAATCAAAATTGAAAATGGCCAAAAAATATTTTCGCCTAAGAATTATATCCCCTATTCACTTTTGTTAATATCCCGGCCCTGATTAGGAAACGTAGTGTGTTTTTAAGTAGTAGGGCCGGAATATTAACAAAAGTGTGAATAGGGGATATAGGATGTAATTTTTTTGTCGCAAAATGGACTCAAAAGACTTTCCTCAAAACTGCCTAATTTCAATTTTTATTCCATTTCAAGTCGAACATTATTTGAGACTTAGGCGAAAAATGGCCTGTCAATCAACTCGTCATAAAATTTAAACCTATAAGCGAAATTTTTTTTTTGATCTGAATCACCGATTTTCGTAATGCATTTGAAATAGAAAAGTGTCTGCGAACATTTTTTTACCATTTTTGGATGATTCTAAGTGGCTTGAGCATTTCAAAAGCCTCTGTGCCTCCAAGAGTTAAACGTTGAATTTAAATTTTATCAATTTTGATATTTTTATGATAGTCAAAATTTTTCAAAAAATAGGAGATTGATGTGTTTTCGAGCACTATTTTGGTCTTTTAATGCCAATCCTCATTTTGAAAAAATTTTCAAGCAATTAACATATTTATTCGGAAATTTCATTTTGACTATTAAGCATGAACTACTAAATTTGCCTGGCCAAATTCTAGACCTATTAAATTTTCAGTTTACAGATGAAAATAAAGTGAATTAGGTGTGCAGGTAAGGATGGAACGCGATTATAAAATGCACCAAAATAGGTACGTTAGCGCCATCTGGTGAGCAAACTTGAGGTCATTGAAGGCAGTGTTCTGAAACGGGATCGGGATCCCGAGTCGGGATTAAAAAAATATGACTCGGGACTGGACGGGATCGGAATTTAAAACTTATCCCGATTTAGAACATAAATAACATTTCTTCGTTCAGTTTCACTTCTGATGACAGTGTGCAACGACCAGGATTCAAGATGCTTTTGGATTGTGTGGCTCCCGATTTTGACCCAAAAAAAGAAATTCGCCAAAAAGACACAAATTATGAAAAACGAAATTAATAGAAATGTCAGCTCTTAAACCATACCTACCTCTACTCGACATTTAACTTGTTATCCAATTAATTTTTCTATATAGCAAAATTTTGTTTTATATCCCGTTATATTCAAATTTTAATCAGATATGAAAACGTATATTTCAAATATTTCTTTACTGTATAAGCTGGCCGACTTTTGGTTATAAAATGTTTTGATTTTTTAAAGTGAGAACAGGTGATCGAGGCAATTTTCGAAAGCAAATCGAGTACTTCCTTAACAACTTTTTCTGAAAAAATCTTTTAGAATACAAAAAATCAAAGAGATTTTTAATCCATATGATAATGTAGTAGCGATAATATTTGAATTATAATATTTCGTACAATAATATGATTTTTGGATCGGGTACGGATTACGTGATTAAAATGAAACGGAAATCTGTCCCAGTCCTAGACCAAAATCCTTTTTTATGTAGAAATTGTAAATTATGCCGAAAAATGTCCCCATAAGAGTCCCTCTGCGAATTCCATGAAGGAAACGCGGGAATCTCTGCTGGACAATTTTATTTTTACAGATCATAGACCCCTTTTTAACGGTGTACTCCTTATAATGTATAAATCTGTATTTAACCGATAATCTTCAAAAACTCACAAAATCATCATTTTTCGATTTCAAGAAGACATTCGATGATTGAACCGAATTAAAAAAAATATTTGCGGCAGGTGATGCTCGGCAGGAGATTTGTGGGTTTTCATCTACTCGTTAAATCAATCCCCAACCGAGTATTTTAACCCCAACTTCCTCGAGTTACGACGATAAAAATTAACATAATTTGTCTATAAAAACATTTCAAAAAGCAATGGAATTAACGCAATAAACCTCGAAATGACCGAATCTAAAACCATTTCTGTCAGGATAATCGGTCATTTGGGTTATAACATTAACATTATAAATTAACAGTGAGTTGAGATGATCATAAATAAACTTGAAATAACAAAAATGATTTTTCAAAGTTTCGTCACAATTTTTTTCTTTTGTAATTTTCCAATCAAAGAAAGGCAAAAATTGGTAACAAATTCTATTAAAAAACTCTTCCCAATCTTTAGATTTTCAACTTATCATTTTATACATCTTAGTGTACATTTTTACAATACCATATCGAAATAAAATTGATGTAAACTGTTACATTATGTATTATCGAGTCATTTTTTTCTTGAAAAACTTTGTTGTATGAGTTGTATTATGCAAGCGTTCTTAGTCTGCAGTTTTAATAAATAATCTGAATCCAAGATAAAAAACAAATGATTTACGAATAAACATCAAGTAAAGATTCAAACTATTTGCAATTGAGGGGCTTGCCCGAGTGATTTTTAGACTACCTTAAGGGGGCGGTCATGTCTGATTTGCAATTTTGCAGAGCTATTTCAGGAAAATCTGAACCTTGAGCAATATTTCAAAAATGCCAATTGTAGACTAGCCTTAATCTTGTAAATCAAACGTCAAACTGAAATTTTGATGACTCACCAATCGTCAATAGTCGTTACAGGAGGTCACTTCGCGAAATTTCAAAATCTATCTTCTCCGAGACCATATCTCCGAGACCATATCCCTTTATGACCTTTTGAATGATCTAAGAGATGTGGGTTGAGGGAGCCATCCTAAACTACTGAGCCCCCTAGCACTCATGAGGCCGCTTTCTCTTCTTTTCAGCCCACATCTCTAGAGTCATTCAAAAGGTCATAAAGGGATATATCGAAATTTGTTCAAAAGTTGACATAATACGTAGAATAAGTAAACTAAGATCCCTAGTGTACAATTTTTCATTTTGATGGCTAAATTTTCTTAGCGGTCCAATAAACCGACGATTTTTTGGGGGTACTCTCAGTGACCAAAATTTGTTCGCCGTGCTTGACCTCATTTCACACCTGTCAATTTTTTCCAAGCCATTTTGATAGGGGAAATTTTACTTTGGTCACTGTGAGTGCGCGCTCACTCACAGTGACCAAAATTTTGGTCAGTCTCAAACTTCAATATTTTGGTCACTGTGAGCGGGCACTCACAGTGACCAAAATGAAAACAAATTCTTAGATTTTCGCAAAAAAAGTTCAAAACTTTGGTCACTGTGAGTGCGCGCTCACATTGACCAAAATCTAAAAAAACTAATGTTTTTACTAGAGTATTAAAAAAGGTCAAAATTTTGGTCACTATGACCAAAATCGGAGAAATTCTTAAAATATTAATTCTCTAGAGTTCGAAAAAGTTCAAATTTGATTGCTAAACTGATAGTCTCCAATCAAAATCCCTAAAAGTTTGAGCATTTTATTTCCGGTATCTTAAATTTCAAAATAATTCTTAATTGGACCATCCGGTAACCTTTTGTCCTCCATAGTTCACGAAAGGCCCTATTTTGCATAACGCAGAATTTCGCTCTTGACTTAAACCCACTGTTATTTAGGAATTAAAATTTTTCACCTTGAATCAGGGCTGTAAAAGGGATAGGAATGGATGGAAATAGGATCAAAAAATTGGATCGGGTCGGGATCGGAACGGATGAACCAAAAAAAATATTGGATCGGGATCAGTTCGGAAAACCGATCCGATTCAATTGTGCCGACCCCAGAATTATTTTGAAATTTAATTTAAGAGACCGGAATTAAAATGCTCAGGCTTTTAGGGATTTTGATTGGAGCCTATAAGCTTAGCAATCAAATTTGAACTATTTCAAACTCTAGAAAATCAATATTTTAAGATTTTTTCCCATTTTGGTCTAAGTGAAAAAAATCTTGAACTTTTTTAATACTATAGGAACATTATGGTTTTAAGATTTTAGAACATATTTCAAATTCTGGAAATTTTATGTTTAAATTTGAAAAAAACAAGTTTAATTGTGAGTGCTTCCAGCAATGTGTTGGGGAAAAATAAGCCCCTTTTAACTCGTAGACTTTAGACATGAATCTGTACCCAGACTCGATTTTAGCCAACGCGTCGCCATACTTTTAAATCGGCCATATTAGCAAAGTTTCATTATCAACATTCATTTTTCAATAGCTTAAAATAATATTCAGCCAATTTGCTATACAAATAAAAAAACAAAATGAAATTTTAAACGAATTTAAAGGCATTTAATGAGGATAAGAAAACAAAAAGTTGCGAAAATTACCTCCTGTTACAGACAAAAGTGCAATAATAAGATAAAATTAAACCTTAATTTATATTTGCAATTANAAGGCAAATATCTCTCTCAATCTTGTCAATTAATTAAATATCTACTTTATTCATTTTGAATAAATTCAATATTTTTTTCTTCATTTATTTCAAATAAATTGTATAATAGTATTTTTATCATTGAAAATAAGTATCAACTTAAATAACCCACGCAATTACTAAGCAAGATAAAAATCATTTGTTTAATTTGTTTACCACAGTAGTCGCCGCTGTGCGAAAAGGCGCTTTCAAAAAGTCAATTCGCCGCGCCGTAGTGCTAAATGTCTCGGTCTCAAAAAAACGTCACTGCAATTCGGTTTACCCCCTTTTTTATATGCTCCAGAGGGTTAACTTTAAGGTTAACTTTAGGTTAACTTTAAAACTAAAAAAACAGTTCTTATTTTTCCAACTTTATTCCAACTCATTTAATTGTTAATTTTTGGTATATTTTCTATTTTAACTTTTCATAGACCCCTTTCTGCGACATTTTCGAACTTTGGAAATCGCAAGCTCACGTCCGATGTTCTAATTCCACATTTGATGGCTCAGTCTGTCGTTTCAGATGTCCAGATCGAAATCAGACAATATCTGATGAACATGGAAGAGAAATATTTCCAGTAGATCGATGTGAATGTGTTGGAAATGAATGTAACTGGAGGGGAAAAGCTGAGGTTTCAAAATATACAGTTGATTATATCCCTTATAATATAATATGATATATTCCGAATATAATATTCGGTATATCTTTCTACCGATCGAATAATAAACTCACATAATATCACAGTCTCAGAATACCAAAGTTGACAACGATACAATTAAACCCTCGTTCCCCCTATAATATATAAGACTTTTCAGATTTTTCACTGTGAGTGCCCGCTCACAGCAAAAAAATTTTTTAATGGGCAGTTGATTTTGAGTGGTGGATGATATTATTTTGTAATATATCATTTAGAAAAAACAAGGGAAACATTGAAATTTTTGAAAATTGAAAATTAAATTAAGTCAAAAAGTTCATGATTTATTTCACCTCGTCAATAGGCTCGAAAATAATCGAACGCGCTCATTGGTTGAGAAAATTACCTACGTAACAAACATTCAATTTTACACGAATACCTTTTTTAAGAGCTGTATTTCACATCAACTACATTGTAAAGATGAACGTGGAGGAAATTGGGAAACAGTTTAATCACGTGTGATATTATCGGAAGAAAAAAAAACAGGCGATCGTTAAACGATCATCGTTTTGTTGTTTTCCTTGAATTTTATATAACTTTCGTATTTTCCAACGGATCTCAATAAAATTATCAGAAATTATGACAAGAACACTAACTTTCAGAATGATCAACTCGGATTCCTCATTTTTAAGCTTCAATCGATCAATAATCCAAATTAATTAAATTTGTTTGTCACAATGGTCGCGGCGCTTTCAAAAGCGCTTTGCCGCGCGTAGTGTAAAATGCTGTCGTCTCAAAAAATAACCGCCGGAGTTGGGTCTACCCCATAATAATATATTTTTACCTTGTTGACAGCTCGCAGTGGAATGTGCCATATACTGCCAAAAATAATAAGAAAGATTCAAAAAGATATTAATGCAGGCTTCGTAAAGCACTACTTCAAACGTAATATGGGTCCGGTTATTCTCAAAGCTTCAAAAACTGCTGGAGGAGATACTTCAAGATTCACAAAAAAATATGTTAAAGTTATCGAGAAAAAAATGCCAAAAACTAATGACGAAATTGATGAATTTATAAATGACGGAAAAAAAAATGAAGGCCTTAATTTTTTGCAAGACATTCCCGTAGATGTTTTCGATCTTGAACGAGCACTCAAAGAACATGAATATGAAGGCATGTTCAAGAAAAATTTTAAAATTCAAAAAAACTTTTTTTATGAAATTCATATTTTGATTGAAAATTTGAAAAAAACTTTTTTTCAATCCAAAATGATTTATTTAATTATTTTGAAAAGCTATCTTTTTGAAAATTAAAATTTGAAAACCTTTTTTTACATTTTTTTTCGAAAATTAAAACTAGAAAAAGCTTTTTGATTCTTTTTGAAACATAAAATTCAAAGAAGCCCTTCTTGTGCTTTTTGAAATATCGAAAAACCCTTTAGTATCATTTTTAAAAATTTAAATTTACTTTAGGTACATGCAAAACATTGAACCTTCATCATGGACGAGTTGAATGTACAAATGGAAGCAACAAAGATTCAGAGTGCACACATTTGTGCAACGAAGGATTTCATTTGCACCGAAAATCTCCTGGATCTCGAGTGTGCATGTGCACAAAATGGGGATGTGTTTGGATGAGAAAAGCAAATGCACATTGTCAAAAAAGAACAAAGGTAAAATCAAAATTGTTACGACCACAAAAAAGTTAGAACAAAATTTTGAGTGAGAAAAAAAATCCAGTTAGCATCTGTTGCTTACCGGGTTCCCCCCCCCCAATTTATTAGGAGTACACATTTTTGGTCGACAAAATTTTCGATTGATTTTTTTTATGCCTATGTTTTGCTATCAAAAGTCCGTGGGTGAAATCAGCAGAACAAATTGAATAATTTCATTTTTGCATTGAAGGCGATTGAGTTCCTGCATTTTGTTTTCTAGCAGGAATTCACAAAACTAAGACTTACTGAAAAAATGTTCATGTAGGACCTCGTTCAACATCGAGTTCTTTCACAAAAGTGTATGTAGGAGCTAGCAAAACATCTAATTACTGCACAAAAAGTAAATGCATGATTTAGCCAAGCTTCGAGTTTCTGCACAAAAATGAATGCAAGAGCTCGCAAGAATTTTTTTTCACAAATGCAGGAAAAGTGACTCCCTAACTGCTTCATTTGAAAACATCAATGTAACATTTGTATTTTCAGGATATGGGATTTTTTATTGTACACGTTTTTTCTTCAAACTGATAGACATTTAACGCCTATGCAGTTTTACATAGCAATAAGATAAAATACTACCCTATATATTATATTCCTTATATAGCCTATATAGAGTACTATATCCCCTATTCACACTATTGTTAATATCCCGGCCCTACTACTTAAAAACTCACTACGTTTCCTAATCAGGGCCGGGATATTAACAAAAGTGTGAATAAGGGATATATAATACCAAATTGGTATTACCATTGGTATAGGGTGTTCCAGTAAATCTGTCCTCATAACACTGTGTATTTAAGGGTGGTAAACGCAAAAAAATTGAACTTCCAATGTGTGTTCATATTGCTGGCGGGAAGAAAAATTCAGTCAGATATTCAAAATGTCGATGTCCAACAGGCTGGAGAAATAGTGATAAATGTGTTTCGCCAAATGATGATCACATTGCTCCTTGCTACTTAAGTCACCCCTTGAACAGAACAAAATTTGAAGAAATTAATTTTCAGACAGAAGTAGTAAAGCTAGGGGTCAAACAAGTTATTTTTTATGTGTGTTTAAATATTTTCGAAGGATGCGATTATTTCGATGAAATTAATTTTCTTTGAATAAAAAGTTTAATAAAAAATTAACACAAATTGTTTCACACAATATTATATTCTCATATTAGCTGCGAACGTTTTCGAATTTTACAGAAAACTTCAAGTGAAAGTAAATATTATATAAATGCCATGTATTTATTAAATTTATTTTAGTCTGACATGTTTCGAATTTATTGGTAATTCATTTTCAAAGTGTTTATACAAATTGTTTATTATAAACAATACTGGTAAACGAACGACAACAGCAAATTATATTTGTTCTAGAAAGTTGTTTTCTCAAACAAAAAATTTTTGGTTGATTTTTTGCAAAAATTTAAATAATTAAAAACCAAAAAAAAAAATTTGCTTCGAATTTAGGCGTATATAGCAGATTTAATAGAGCAGTCATCCAATATATAACTGGCAAGACTTGTGGTCAAATTGATTATTCATTTGAGGTCTCATAAGATAGTAGTCCTAACCCTTATGTAGAAAGCTTCTATTTTTTCTCGGTCTCTACAAGATCGATGTCCTCTAGAAATTATTTTAAACAAAGTAGCGAAAAATGCGTAAATTTCTTCCGGTTTACTTGTGAAATTTTCAATATAAACTGGAACACTAAAAAATTTATATAACAGTTCTGGCCTACTTTCAACCCCTTCACAGCTTGATTGTTACAATGAAAAATTATCTTGGGTTGATGAACATGGTGAAATCGATGGTCCTATGATAAAACTTATTGTACCTGGTCACGTGACAGATGTGAATTTCAAATACACTGGTCTTAATCAGGTTGATGGCTACCTTTTAGAGGGTCTTTACAAACTGGCTAAGGCAGACTTTTCGCATAATTTCCTCCGAACTCTTCCGTATGATCTTTTCAAAAAGAATCATATTATTAAAGAAATCAATTTATCGTTTAACCAGATAAAATCAATGCCTCCTCGAGTATTTCTAGGTTAGAGCACTTTTTCCATAGATAATTTTTTTTGGTCATTTTCAGTCCCAGGATTTTTTTCGTTTTTCAAACATTTTTCGAAAAAAATTGATTTTTTGGTCAAATTTTCGAGATTGTCCAGGGTGTCCTAAACCGGGTTTTAGCGAAGCCGTATAAAAAGCTAGAGCGTTGATTTTTCGGTAAGTGAAAATTAAGCTTTTTTTGTGGTCGACCTCAAATAATCGGTCAAAGTTCAAGGTCATCGTGTCACACGATTCGTGTGAACTTGAGAGTACTCTCAAAATAATTCTCATGGTCGACTTTCTAGTGAACATATTAGCAACTATGGGTCAATGATGTAATGAAGGGTCGCTAAAGAGTAAAAACTGGTCAAACCTCACGGTCAATCTCAAGTTCATCATTATGACTAGAAAATTCTATCAAAAGAATTTTTTTAGTCGACTTCATAATGAACGTATTAGCAACTATTGGTCAATTATGTACGGTATGGTTGCGAGAGAACAATTTCGAAAATTTAAAATGCGATTTTCATACGGTTAACGTTTTCGATTTATTCTTTTTCAAACCATTTTTATAATAAGAAATTTCATACAGAATTTAACAGAAATTTAAAAAATGTGATCCATTTTTGCTCTCTATAATTGTTTTTAGTAGAATTTTTATTTTGTTTTCAATTACTTTTTTAGCGTCATGAATAACGTCATTTTCAGAATTGGCTTTTCCAAACCTAGTGTTTTCAACTTTTATTTCATTGCCTTTGGTGAAGTATTTAATACTAAGCATTTTGGTGATTTACTACATACGAATCTATTGTGAAACTCCTTATAAAATTCAAAAATTGTTCGACATATGACGTCATTTCGAATGGCTACGCGTTTTTTTCATTTTTAGAACTACAGTCCCTGACCCCTTAAAGTGCAAAAAAAATATGCATTTTAAGGGGTCAGAGGGGATTATGCGCACTTTAAGGGGGTATACGACTCTGATTTAATAAAAGCCTGAGAGGCATTGAAAATGCTCCAAATTGATACGGGGTGATAATTAAGGATGTGAGAGCGACGATAAATTGAGAATATAGTCATAAGAAAACTTATTTTGATAGCCAATTTTGTAGAAAATTTTTCACTGAGTTTTTTAAAGCTAGAGATTTTTTCTGAATTTGATTTTTTTCAAAAAAAAAGTAGTTTGAGATTTTTGAAAATTTTTGAGAAATTTGAAGTGAAAGGTACCAATTTCAGATCTAGGAATTTATTTGTCACCTTTCAAATTGCGAATGTAACACTTAACTCGAAATACTGCCAAAAAACGTTAAATTTCAATTTTTAATTTTCTTTTAATTTCAAAAAAGTTAAGAATTTCAAACAAAAACTAGAAATTCACAAGTCGTTCCTGAACTTTGGAGAACAAAATCGAAAAAAAGGCTTCCTTGAGGCTCCCAAATAAGAAGCTGTTTTGACCACTAGAGGCAAAATTTTGAAAAAAGGCTTCATTTTGGTGATGAGTATTATTTAATCATTCTTTTTTTGTGGACTACTTATATGCAAGCATATGTAGTTAGATTAAGCTCATAAGACTTAATTTTGACAGAGTAGAATGATTGCAAAGTTAATTCGGATTAGTTTGCAAATCATTATTTGTTTGGGTACGGAAATTATTAAATAAATAGTTGTGTAAGTAAACGTGATTTTGTTATGAAAATATAATATAATTAAGAACTTATAATTTTCATTTTCATGAGTTCTTGTCCTCATAACTTAAGGTATGTACAAAATTTATTCCCCTGGGGAGCCCAAAAAACTCTGTCTTTACAATTGTTTTCTCAGATATTGTGATAACTGTTTTGGTCTCAAGTAAATCGATGAATTTGCTGATTCTAAATGCAAATATAATAAAAGTGATGAGAGATGAATGAGGAGTAGACTTTTAGTGCTTTAGGGACGCCTACTAAACCAATTTTCTGAGCGTAGGTGAGGTATCAGATGCTCTGAATAGTATGGCACTTCCTTAGAGTTGTACTACGTATTTGGAAAAACAATTATAATTTCTGAGCCAGGTTTCTCAGAAACGTCACTTGAAAATGTGTAAAAAAGAGCCAATTATCGTCGCACATCCTTAGGACGATAATTGGGCTCTTTTCAACCATTTTCAAGTGAAGTTTCTGAAGAAATGGCTCAGAAATATTTATTTTTTTTTCAAATACGTAGTACACTTTTAGAAAGTTGCCAGTTCTTTTCAGAGCATCTGATACCTCAAGCCTACGCTCAGAAATGAGTTTTAGTAGGCGTCCTTAAAAGCACTAAAAGCCTACTCCTCATTCATTCCTCATCATTTTTTCTTGTTATTTGCATTTAACTTTCAAATATGAATGGCATCCCGAGGGAGAACATTTTGAAAATTTTGCCCTAGTGTCAAAACAGCGATATTTGGACCTCACGCAAAAGCCTACTCCTCTTGAAATATATAGAAAATGTTCAATTTGTGCATGATTCACGCCAAGCTGGATTAAAGTCGCCGACGTAGCTTTTCCAATCTCTCTCCAAAGTCTCAGGACGACTTTCTGAATTTTCTAGTTTTTGGTGTATTTTCTGAACTATAAATTTTACAAACTACTTTTTTGAAAAAAAGTTAAAATTCGGAAAAATTTAGCAGTTAAAACTCAGTGACAACATTCTCTACAAATAGGGCAATCAAAACAGTTATCTGAAATCTCCAATTATGTGCTTAATTTACCTATAATTTCAACCCCCGAAAAACCGACTTTCTTTGAAAAAATCTCAAACATAAAATTTAATAAAGTTAAAACTTGGCAGAAAATTCTCTAAATAAGTGTATCAAAAAGTATTATACGTGAAGCTGAGATATTGTATCCGCCCACATCCTTAGGGAAATGCTTTTTTTTCTAGAGGTAAATTGTTTTTTCTGAATATCTTTATGTTTTTTCGATTTTTTGAATTATTCTCTACAAATACGAATTGGAGTTATCTCAATTGCTAGTTTCAAAAGACTTAAACATGTCGAATTTAAATTGTTTAGTTTTCGAGAAATTTTAAGTTACAATAAATAGAATTGTACAGCCCGAGTTTTCTCGTATACATGCTTTTTTTTTCTGTTTAGCCAAAATCTATAGCAAGTATAGGCAATTTTGGCTGTCTACCCGGCGCGACGGTAGTTTTCTGAATTTCTAGTTCAGAGACTTAAGGTATGGTGGTTCCTAAATTTGACATATTCTCGATAAAAATATTAGCCGAACAGGGTAAAGGTATAATTCGGATAACCAGTTTGTAGAACTAGCCTTCAACTTGCGAAAAAATTTGCCAAAACTTTTGTATGACCAACTCCTTCACACATAAGCGACAAAGAGCCCTAAGCCAAAACGGAAATTCTACTCCTCTGAGGTTATATTATTGAAATAAACTAAATTCTAACATAACTGTATAATTAGTAATACAAAACTTTTGCTGGTAAGCTTTTGTCGATAGTGCTATATTTTCTCGAATACGTAAAAAACTCTAAACAACAAAACTTTCACTGGGGCGTTTTTGTCAAATTTCGACCAAAAAAAATTGAATTTTCAAGGTCACGGGAAAAAATTTTCCGAAAAAAAATGTGCTTCGATTTTTCGAAAGTAGGCTCAAAAAAGAAGCTGGAGAAACACTGAAGAGAAGTTGGCTTACGTCAACCCGATATTTGAAGTTTTAGTGTCAAATTGACACAAACGTTATTTTTGAACATAATTTTGAGAAAATACTTGGAAAAATCGAAAAACCCAAAATTTCGAAATTTTTTTTTGTTCTTATTTGGGTTGTTTTGTCTTTCAAAACATCAACAGACTGATTTGGTGCATTTTATGACATAAACTGCAAAATGTAGGAAACCACATACCCTTTAAAACTTGTATTGATATCGTAATTTGAATGTAATTTGAACGTCGAAACCAGTTTCTAGAAAACCGCATTTTTTGAATTTCATCTTCAATTTTCCATTTTTTCAACGCTTGAAGTTGAGCGCAATCATCAATATGTTTTCATAATTCGTTTGTTTTCATAATTCAGAATCATCGAATTTGCCAATATCGCCGAATTTTTTGTGTTTACCACTGTAGTTTATTTAAAGTTTTTAGTTTTTTATCAATAAGCGAGTATTTTCTAAATTAGATAAAGTTATTAAATCAAGAAAATTGATTAAATAAACTCGCGGATGATTACGATTTATAACTCGCTGTGCAGAGGGATGCCTCAAACAAGGAATTGAGATGGGTGACTGGAAAGGAGGATTTTGAAGGTCTATAAATGACCCAAACGAGCTATGGGATCGATAGATAAGTAAATTTGAAAAAAACCTTCTGACAATTTTTTTCCAAAATGCTAAAATGACCAAAATTCGTAATTTTCGGTAATTTTTTTTTTCAATCGAAATTATTTTTGAAATTTTTTCTACACTAACCGTAGTGCCGCTGAAGTCCAATCCTAGTTAACTGTTAAAGAAATCGCGTCGAACACCCCCTTAATCTCATTTTAAGTTCAGCTAACGAAGCGGTAAAAACCTTTGAATCTGGCATTGTCATTGGTTTGATCCAATTTCGTAAGTGCCGAGTCTTTTTTGGAAGGAAATGTCTGCCTCGAAGTTTTGTTGATTTGCCAAATGAGTCCCAACAGCCATAAAAGCGTTAAACCACAAATAATGAACAAACAAAAATATTCATTTTTAGGAGTTAAAATATTATAAATTGAGTTCTCGAATTTTGTATGGCATAATGCTTAGCATTCTATTTATTATCCGAAAATGACGCATGAATGATTAATTCTAATTTCGTGATTTTTATTCATGATCATTGACACATATATAACTATGCTAAGTTCAGATAAAAGTTTTTTCACTGTAAATCATTATACTTGAAGATGGAATAAAATCCGAAACGTCGTAAAATAATTTATAATTTTAACATATATAACTGTTAGTTTTATTAATATGTCAAATATGTCATACTCCTTTATACTTTTTGGTTAATGCGAGCCACAAGTTAAATCACACGTTAAAGGAGTAGTGGCTAACGCATTTAAAAAATGATAAAGGGATATTATCAGCTATGTACTGATTATTCTGTACATGGTGTAACACATTGTGTTCACAAAGACTTGAGAATCTCAAAGAGAGACACAAAACTTTTTTTAAGATTATTAATAATCTAAACTCTGGTAGGCCCTTAACTTGTGTCGTGCGTAATTGAACTTGTAATGTTATAATACTTTTGGTCTTAACCTTACTTATAATTTAAATTGTAAGGTTACAAATTTTGAAAATGGGTGAAAGACAGGTCCGGGCTCTATTCATCGTGATTCTAAGGTGTTACAACTACACTACATTGCCGACATTTCTAGTCGGATATTGTAATGGTGAGATAAGTCGCTCAGATAATCGCTACTAATGTTCTACACAATTATGTTCATCTTTAAGATGCGAGCGTGAAAATTATTTCCTCTCTCATATAATCTACGTCTTCAAGCAAAGAATGGGTAAATTTTGCGTAGAATATGCGGGAAAACTTGCCCGCCTGTATTGGCTGCCCCTTTTTCATATACCAGCTTTCACTTTGATGACAAATCTTGGGCATCAAAAAAATGGCCCACGGAGCTATATACAATTTGTACAGCAAACTAAAATATATTTTATTTTGTTTAATGTACATAATTTCGAGAGGTCGTTATTATAATATTCGGTTGATAGCATGACGAATTACGGTAAAGTTGAAGCTAAATTTATCGAATTCATTGAAATACCACTAAAATAACTCCGGTAGACTTAGTAGAATTAGTGAATATGTCACTGCGGGCAGTGTTCAAAAGGGATCGGATCCCGAGTGGGATGGGATTGAATTTGAAAAGTTGTCGGACCGGTCGGATCGGGATTTGATCGGGATTCGAGTGTTTTAATATTTTACAGTGGTAAAATGATTATGTGAATATTTAAATAAATTTTGAAAACATAATATTCTAGCTTCAAGCATTTTGCGCCATCATAACGTTGTGTAGGTTAGAATATGTTTATATCAGAATTAATTTATTAAACTTTTATCAATTTTCAATAGCAGATAGCTTATTAATTTAGAAAATTATTTCAGACGAAATTTTGAAATAGGTTATTTTGCAAAAATTGAGGGTTAACTTAGTGACGATGATTCATTATGCACAGTGTAAGGGTGAAAAACGTTTAAGTCATCTATTATGCACAGCGTTAGGGCGGAGAGTTATAAAATAATTGAAAAATGATCAAATTCGAAAATAAGCCTTCTTCCCGAATTATTGATGAAATAATCAGCCTCATTTTTGATATGACTAATATTGAAAAACATGAACATCATTTTTGAACTACAGTTAAATAATTAAAAATAAGAAATATTCTTTTTAATATTCAATACTGCGTTCAGTCTCGACAACGTTTTTCGATCATTTCCAACTCAAAAACAGTCGCAAAGCTTTAAGTTGGATTTTCAACTTTCTGGTGTGGATAAATTATCCGATCGATTTGTAATCGTATCATTTTTTAAAACAATATTATGTAGAGGTTTTTAAGGAAGTAGTAGAATAGAAATGTAATTTTCGTCTATTTCTCAAATCTACAAAAATTACACGTTAAATTGACTGTTTGGGTGTATATAATACTTCATCAATTTCATTTAGAGCACTGATGTAGATTTTTTACAAAAAAACACTTTTACAAATTGTTGCTCCAGGTTAAGGTGGAATTCGTTAACAAATATCTCTTGGTTGCTTATGCGAGCGTTCAAAGTTCGGGTTGTGTCTAATTCCCAGATACACAATTTTTGATCGACTTTTATTTTTCTTTCAAAAAATGTTTATCTTCTTATTTTCTTATAGTTACATAAAAAAGAACCGATGCGAAAAATATAAATTTTTTTGTCCGATTTTTTTTTTTTTTCTGGAATGAATCGACACAAAATTTGAATGCCGAAGATCAGCTTCGTAGCATGTTGATCTCGAGATATAGACTCGTCGTACTCCTTAACGAATAAAAATAAATAAAGTTTTGATGAAAAATATCTCATTTTAGGCTGAATAGGTGGAAAAAATTGACATTTAATAATAATGATTGGCAGTATAAAAGCTTTTATTCAGGTTGCACATCCTTACTCACTTGAGCATGGAGAACATAATATGCTGTCGTGACAAATGGGCAGTGAAANATGAGAAATGTTGTACCGTCATCAGTTTAGCCGTACCAAGCCTTCAAAATGTCAGGAATCACGAACACCACCCCCTTAAGGGGGTAGTCTGATTTTATGAAGATTTAGGGGCAATCAAAATGCACCAGATTGCTTCGGGATGTCAACAAAAGCTATTTCCGATCAAATCCAAAAAAAAATTCGAAATTTTCGCGTTTTTTCGATTTTTTACCCAATGGCCCAATATGAGACATTTTCAAATTTGACCCCCAAATGGTGTCATATTACAAAATTTAAGGGTGACACTAATTGAGATTTCTCAGATAACTTTTTTGACTGCCCTATTTTGTAGAGAATTTGTCACTGAGTTTTTTAAATCTCAGGATTTTTTCTGAATTTTGATTTTTTTTCAAATAAAGTAAGTTTTAAAAAATTTATAGTTCAGAACTTCAACAAAAACTAGAAATTCACAAGTCGTTTCTGAGACTTTGGAGAACAAAATCGAAAAAAGGCTTCCAATTTAACCTTAATTCAGCCTTTGCGGTGAATTTGAAGCACAAAATAAAAAA
>SCLH01001086.1:270374-283193 GCA_004367855.1 Oikopleura vanhoeffeni | reverse complement strand
CTTAATTTGGGCTGTGGAATAACGAAGTTGACTCACACTGTTCCCTAGGAAAAACTATACGATTTTTGTAATAAGATGCAAATTAAATAAAATAGAATAAAACCTTGGCTTTTTTAATCTGGTCTCCGATTCAAAATACTTCATCGGGTTCGTCTATAAAACGATAATTCTCACCTCTGAAATGGTGAAATGGTATTGTTTTGTGAGTGAATGTTAGAAGATTATATTAAGACGTATTTTCATGAAATGAATCGCAAATAAAATTTAATTTTAAAATGGGTAAAATAATAATGGATTTTTTGAAAATTGTAAAAGCTGCCAGAAAGAAAACGCCACAAATTCAAATGATAGTTTATTCGAGTCTGATTTAGATACAGTGTAAAAAAGCAAGAAAAGTTACAGTTAAAAATACATAGAATCTGTCGAAAAAGTTCATTTAAATTATTTATACAAATACTGATAAAATCTCGAAATAAAAATGACTGTAAAAAGTTGTTGAAGGCCATTTTTTAGCTTTCTAGCACAATTTATGATGAATTATAATGAAATTAATATCATGATGATAAATGATGGTTCATTTTTGTTGATTTTCAGAAAGAATGTCAAATTTTAGAAATTACAAAACTTGAAATTTCCATTGATTTGCTTGTCCCTGTGTTTGAGCTACATTTTGCTGCATTTGTGCAAACTGGCTGTAGTATTGCTGATATTGAGCCAATTGTTGAGCATCATAACCTGGCCAATTTCTGAAATAAATTGATTAACAAACAATTTTAATACAAAAAAAATAATTCTCAAAGTCCATTTTACGTCAGAAAATAACCCCAAAAACATACACAAAAAATTATGTATGAGGTGCGTGGTAGTCGCATTCAAGATAATCTTGAAAAACCAATTTCAATTTGATTCATTTAAAATTTTACAATTTTTATAATTTACGCAACAAATCGTCTAATTCGTAAAAACAAATAGAAATGGTACAAAAATAAATACTAAGGAGGCGATTACTTACTGTTGGTGGAGTTGAGGGACTTCGTATGACGAGGGGTTTTGAGCCACTGGAGCAGTTTGGCGATGAGCCCATGTGTTCTAAAATATAGTTTTAATACCCAGGAAATGTAAAAAAAACATATTTTTTTGATAAGATGTCCGAATTTAATTAGAGTCTTTAAAAAATTTGCTGGAAATTTCTAATTTTTACGATTTTTACCGAAAATGTTAAAATCCAGAAAATTCAAGTAAAATTTGAATTGTCAATAATCTGAAAATGTCTAGTTCTTATCAATTTTTGCACAAAATTTTTTTCTTAAAATTTTTAAAAATATTTGATTCGATTAAATTTTGCTCGAAACTAATTTTCCATAACAAACGCTTATTTTGGCACGATGAGTTTATATTTTCTGAGTATTTATACTCACTTATGGGAAACAAATTACAATTTTCATTAGAGCGAAAAACTTTCAGTTTATCTGACCTAGTTCAATCTCGTGGGACAAAAAACCCAGTAAAAGGGATGTTTTGTTTTTCACGGATGATTTCTAAATTAATCGAAATAAATATTTACCTCATTTGAAATCTGCTCTACTTTTTGTTGAATAATTGGACTTGAGCTCAGCGGAGCTAGTGGGGAATTTGGGGTTTCCATAATTTCTAATTGAGACTCATTTGATGAAACAGCTCCTGGTGAATTTGCGGAGATTCCGTAAGAATTTGGTTCAAAAGAAACTGATTCCTCTGTTTTTATAGTGGGTCCATAAACTACCATGTTTTTATTTGGTGAATTAACTGCTTCCTCGATGAGTTTTTCATTCGATTCCTCAAAAGTTTTTGAAATCAAATCTGTAGAATATCCCGACGAATGAGAAGAATCAGCTGAAAGGGGAGAGCCCTGAGCTACTTGTGGTGAGCCTTCAGAGACTGATTCTTGTGTTGGTTTTTCTTCAACTTTTTCCTCTTTTTCTGGAGTTTTTTCAGCGGTGGCTGGGGGGGTTTTTTGTTGTTGTCGGAATTTAGCTCGTCGATTTTTGAACCAAACTTGGACGCGAGATTCTGGAAGCCCAATTTTTGATGCCATTTCTTCTCGCATGAAAATGTCAGGATATTTTGTCTTTTCAAAAAGTGTCTCCAAAAGCTCAAGTTGAGCTCTAGTAAATGTAGTCCGCTCTCGACGTTGTTTTCTTGGGCCACCTAAAACAATTTTTGTTAAATAATTTGTATATTTTAAATAATTAAAATCTATTAATCCTAGCGGGATTCAAAGTGTTTATTCATATCTTCGATTTCCGATCCGCTCGGCTCGGTACGATTAAAGTGAAATGATAAACCCACTAAACACAAGTCAACTAATGACGGAAAAAGCACGCGGGATCACAAAAGAACCGCTGTAAACAATTTTCCGTGTTTTTAGACTGAATTTGACCGCAAAATTCAGTATAAATAAAATATACTATTTTTATTTGTAAAAAATTGAAATTTTTTTGAAACTGACAAAACTAATTGAAATTTTGAGAATTACAAAAAATAATTAAACTTATTAAAATTTGCAAAAATTTGAGAATCTTTCAAATAATATTTTCAAAGTTTGTGGATTAAAAAATATTCAAATTTTAATATTTTTTTATAATATTTTTTTTTATTTATCTATTTAAAAAATTTATCTAAAAAATATCTTAGTTTCTAAAAACTTACCGTAAGCAGTAGAAGGATTTGCACCGTACGCCATGCTAGCAAGTCCACCTGCATAAGCTCCAGCGAACATTTGTTGCTGTTGATATAAAGTCTGTTGTTGCTGAGGAGTGAGTCCAACTCCTTTAGTCAATTGTGCGGCAAAACTGTAATAACTGTGTGGGTCACCTAAAAATGAAGTTTAAAACTTGAAAATGAAAATATTCGAAAATTTAAAAAAAAATATATGAAATTTTTTTTTAAATTTTATAAAAATTAAAACATTTTTATATCTTCTGAAATATTACCTGGGTATGGAACTCGGGCAGCAGCGGCTTCGTAACTGTTTCTTGGTACAAAACTCATATTTAAAATCTCAAACTTAGAATCTCTTTAAATGTAATAAAGAATTGATAGAAAAGATTAGTGATATAATTCCTATCATTCCGTCCGGGTTTTATGGGAAGATTAGTGGCCCCCTTGTGGACGAACACGCGATTCTCGGACAACGCGGGCGCCTCGGTACCTGTGGCGAAAGTCGAGAAAGTACCGTCGGGAGGACGCCCCCAGATTGCCATGGTTAATTATTCCCACGCTAGGAATAGAAAATGTTCATGATTTCCAACTGTGATAATAAAGGCTTTACGGACAATTTCACTAATATAAGGTCAAAAAACTCTTTTGACATTGTTAGTCATTTTTAAAGACATAAATCTTGTTTAAAAAGTATGGGCATATTTTAGATTTTGAAAATATAAACTGGATATGTCGAATTTGAAAATTTTCACTTCAAATGTTAAAATTATAATAAAATTTATGGGAAATGCCAAATTTGATTTTTTTTGGAAATTTTCAATTTGATTTTTTTCTTGAAATCTATTTTGAAAAAGGCTTGAAAGAAATAGTTAATATCCCTTTACCACACTTAGGTTAATAAATGAAGGTAAATTAACCAAAATTTTGTATTTAAATCGGCTTTTAAAAACGACTCATCCAATTAAGTTCTTAGATAGCTCAAACTGAACACAAATATGTAAAGAAAAAAAAAATTAAAAAAGGGTTACAAATCAGACCATTGTTTTCAATTTTTTTAAACAAAAACTGATAATTAAACAATTTCAGTAATCTCTGAAAAAAGAAAAAAAAATGGTCCGATTTTATTATTTCCTCGATATTTATGCTCAGTTTGAGCTATCTAAGAACTTCATCGGATGAGTCGTTTTCAAAAGCCGAATTATATAAAAAATTGTGGCTAATTCACCTTCATTTATTAACCAAAGTGTAATAAAGGGATATGACAAGTTTTAAGAATGTGAAATTTTAAATTTTTTTGATTTATGTGACTAAAAATGTCCAACTTCAAATTTCATAATATTTTTCAGTACAAAATATATTCAAATTTCATAAAATAAACTTTCACATGTTTGTATTCCGCATAATTTTTGGCCTTTATTTGCCATGGTCCATTATTAATTCCCACGCTTTGGAAAGAAAATTAATTTTGATTTCCAACTGTGATAATGAAGCCCTATGCGGAAAATTTGAACAACCTATACTCAAATAAACTCAGGAAAAATCTCATTATTTCACATGTAAACAATTTTTACACTGACCTATTTCAAAAAAGTTTTTTTATGAGTGGGAATCGTTGTGATAAGAATATAGTGTTTAGGTTTTCCATATTTTGATCGTAAAGCTACAAAAAAGGAAGCTCCGCAGAGTTACTTCAAGTAACTTACTTCTGAAATTTTTGTCCAACATTTAAAACGCTATATTAAATTGAGGAATCATAGTATTAACTTTATTTTTACAAAATTAGTGACAAAAGCGTAAAAATATCATTATAATTTTTTAAGGCACTATTTTCTCACTTTTAAATTAAGGCTTGAAAAGTACTACTTTTAATTTACGGATTTTTATTTTCGATGTTTTAATTTCATCGAACACCTCATATTTCGATATTTACGCTGAAGAACCATATTTTACTTTTAATGTGCATGTTAGTTTTAAATCTATGCAGTCCAACTTTTGCCATTTTATGTACAGTCCTTTTAACAGATCTTAAAGAACGTCTCGAGAGAAAAATAAATTATTATAATTCAAACTTTAAAAGATACAATGTATTTCGTCTGAAAACTCTTTTGAACTATTTTTAAACAAAAAAAATGCAAAATTTTTTGTCTAGAATAACTCTGAGGATCAAAAACAATGTTTGATTTATAATTATCAGCAGTTGTATTATTAATTAAGCAAATGATTGAGATATGCTCTAACCTTGGTCGTTAATTTTACCATAAGTAAAAATAATAAACATTTTGTCAGACAATCTGGAACTTAGTTTTTGCGAGCTGTTTAAATCTAACGATTTTTACATAATGTTCAACCACAAGAGGTTTTTTAATGTCTTTCAATATGAAAATCTTCAATTAATTTCATCACCAGGTATACGACGTGGTATGAGTTCAGAAAGACTGGTCATTTTGACACCCTTTTAGCCGTAATACATACTCTCTGAAATTTTCAACATTATTATTTTTTTTTGAATTTCTTGAGTTCCGACAAAATTCTCTTTATCTCATTTGAAGTTCGAGAAATTCTACAAGATTTAAGAAAAATTAAATTAAAGCCACATTTCTCGGAAACTGCGCACCTTGCCTATTAACCTCATAATTTAGTGAGACAGTACCTTACTAGCGGCTTATCAAAACCAGATCAGAAAGAAGCGGAACACTTTCACCGCGGCACGAACTAACATCGTGACAAATTAACAAATACAAATCCTATTTATCATTGAAAGAGATACACGCTGAAGGTTATTTACTTTTTAAATTATGAAAATACGGAAATTTCAAATATGAAACATTTAAAATCTTTTTAAAATTTTGCATAAAATTTCTGATTCAACTGGAATTTTTCTAAAAATCTATCGCTCAGAGTCATTTTGAACACAAATGTCGAATTTGTTATCGGTCAAAAAAATGGTTTCTGCAGACTATTTATATCAGAAATGTCAGGTTTCTAATGACCTCAAGCTATCCAAGATCAGAGTCTGAAAATTATAAAAAGCTTTTCCCTTTTTGATTAGAAAGTATAAATTTGTATTTTCGAAAAAAATCTCAATAATATTTTAACCCTTTTGTCAGTTACTTTTGCAAAAATGCAATTTATACTATTATTCCTCAATTAAATATGATTTTTTTAAATGTTGGACCAAAATGTCCAGAATAAACTCTGCATAACTTTCGTGTTTTTTTTAACTATGACTCATAGTCTATGAGGGTCAATTTAATTTTCCGAAAATATTTTTTGAAAGAAAATTATTATTAATGTCCAGTTTGAATGATTTTTTCAAAAATTTCTCGACTCAGGCGAAATGTCTATAATTTATTATATATTTCTAGAATCGACGAATTCAGAATATTTAACTGGAAATGTCTGTTTCAAATATTCGGAAATTGTTTTTAAATAACAATCACTTTATTTCGAATACATTTAGATCGGTTAATCTGGCCTGAAATCTCTAAAATAAAGCGCTTTTGCTTGGATTTCGATATGATAAAATCGTATGAAAAATCAGTANATCAGAAATGTCAGGTTTCTAATGACCTCAAGCTATCCAAGATCATAGTCTGAAAATTATAAAAAGCTTTTCCCTTTTTGATCAGAAAGTATAAATTTGTATTTTCGAAAAAAATCTCAATAATATTTTAACCCTTTTGTCAGTTACTTTTGCAAAAATGCAATTTATACTATTATTCCTCAATTAAATATGATTGTTTTAAATGTTGGACCAAAATGTCCAAAATAAACTCTGCATAATTCTCGTGATTTTTTTAACTATGACTCATAGTCTATGAGGGTCAATTTAATTTTCCGAAAATATTTTTTGAAAGAAAATTATTATTAATGTCCAGTTTGAATGATTTTTTCAAAAATTTCTCGACTCAGGCGAAATGTCTATAATTTATTATATATTTCTAGAATCGACGAATTCAGAATATTTAACTGGAAATGTCTGTTTCAAATATTCGGAAATTGTTTTTAAATAACAAGCACTTTATTTCGAATACATTTAGATCGGTTAATCTGGCCTGAAATCTCTAAAATAAAGCGCTTTTGCTTGGATTTCGATATGATAAAATCGTATGAAAAATCAGTATTTTCCATACTGCCAGATTTTTTAAAATAATGGAAAGTTCTCCATGGTGCATTATCGATTTTCAAGATTAAAATGACATTCATTAGAGTGAAATCGATCTCAATTAATTCAAATTTATCTGTAAATTGGATTAAGAGTACCTACCCGTAACGAAAACAGTGTCTATGGGAAGCCTACCCCATGGGGATAGTCCTTTTCCTGTATTGGAAAAATAAAGTTATTCTTAAAATCTGAAATAAATCAAAATCTGATTATTGGAAATTCATTACTCTCAGGTTGAAAAATTTCGGAATCCCCTCACGATATTTCCGAAACCCAGTTGGATATCCATGAGACTTTCTGAGTCAAATTAATTAATATTTATTTACGTTTTTTCGATAAATTTTAAAACATATTTGCAAAAAATATTCTCCATGTTTCTCCATTTAAGATTTTTTGGAAAATTCGGAGACATTGTTTCACACACTCGGCGTCGCTGTAGTACGAACTTTTTTCCGGAAATTTAAAAAACAAAATGTACTCTTTTTCGATCTAGAATACTTAAAACCGATAAACATTTTCGATAAGTTTCTCGATCATACGGTATTCTATAAACAAAAATCAATCTAAGTCACAACATTAAATGTTTCACCTAGCTGCCTTTCACCCTACATTGGCCTGCTTAAATTTTGCAATTAATGCACACCTTAAATCTTTTAATAAAGTTTTATTATTATCAAAAAAATTGCTCGAACATTCTCGAAATACATTTTCATTAAAATTTAACCAAAATCCTCCGAGAGTCCAAAATTGTTCAAAAATTCAAAATGAATCAGTTTAAATGATCCGAAAATCAAAAAATTTCTAAAATGTTCAGAAAGTTCAAAATGGTCAAACAAATTTAAATCGTCGAAATATTTTTACGAAAAACTTTCAGACAGTTCAGCTCTACAAAAATATCCGCCAGAGCCTAGAATTCAGGCTGTAACTTTTAACATTTTAAATATATTTAAAACGTATTGTTTGCCGAATAAAATTCCTGGGTCACCTTGATATTTCCTAAACACAACGGGAGATCTCTGGGAACCTCTTGAGCCAATTTAATAATATTTATTTATGTTTTTGTCGAAGTCTTGCAACTGAGTTAAAATGCAAGAATTCGTCGAATTAACGAACATTAATCGACATTGGCTGCATAAAAGGGAGCTCGTCAGATTTATGACAAATATTGAATTGGCAGGGAGATCAATGTAATCATCATGCATTTTTTCAATACTAACAGTGCCACGATGCTGGAGAGAAAATTGAATAAACTAAGGTTTGGTGCAAATGAGTCTAAAATTATTTTCGTGAAAAAACTTTTGTCCCTTCAAAAAATTAAAATTTTCCTACTTTTTGATAAAATTTTGATTGACTCTTGTTTTAAATTTTTTTCTTGAAATGTCAAAATTCTGAATATTTTAGTTAAATGTCTGAATTTAAATGTGTGTTTCGAAAAATTGTATGAAAATTTTTAACGAAATTATTTTTAAATATAAATAAAGGGTAGCGCGAGTCGCCAGCTAATAAGGCGGAGATAAATATAATATTCATGCATTTTTGAAATGTCTATTTTCAAAAAATTTCGCTGAAAATGTCTAACATTGTTATTTTTTCATAAATATGTATAGATAAAACACAAATATGTAACATATTATATGTTCCACCATAAAGTATTTTGAAAAGTGCTCGTTTTTATATAAAATCACTGAAATTTTAGCAAAAGGGCTAGGTTCTTTGTCTTTAACATTTGATTAAAAATGTCTAGTTTTAAAAATGTCACTGGGAATGTCTAATTCAAATAATTTCAATATTCTAAATAAAATCAAATATTTTTGTTTCAAATGAGTCTATTATTATTTGTGTAAAACAACTTATTTTCCGTTCCGGTGATTAAAGGGTTCTGAAGAACAAGCAATTTTTGTATTTTTTCTGTTTGAAAATACTTAACCTTTCTTTATTAGCCGCCATGCAAGTACTGTCTTACTTAATTATAGTGAGAACAAACAAGGTGCACTAGTTTCCGAGAAAGTGTGGACAGCAGACGGAGACATCAAAAGAACGGTAAGATAGTAAATCGGCTATATTTATTTAATATTAAATTTTCTATAGTTGTAATAATTTTTGAGATTAGCAGGACACGCTCAGAAATACCATTTTACGTATAAATGTGCATAAAAAAATATTTCAAATTTTTTAAAATTTTTTAAATCAGAAAAATGCCTGAAAGTTGGCAAAATTGCATACATGTATGTGATATTTAATAATTCAATTTATGGTACAAAAAAGAATGTCTGAAAAAGTTCTAGAAATATCGAAAACTTTCAATTTTTCTGAAATATAGCCGATTAACAATATAGCAACTTACTATCTTACACAAATAAAAATGCTTTTAGATAGCTCAAACTGACCACAGATGTTATAAAAAATCTAACAGAAAAAACAACTGTTCGACGAACTTTCGAATCGGAGCATTTTTCCATTTTTTACATAAAACATTGAGATTAATTATAAGTTTTTGAAAAATGGTTGTACTTATCAGATTAGACTTTTCATTAAATTTTACCAGCAAATATCTTAAAAAAACCATTTTGACTGAAAATGTCTCATATATATATATATACGAATCATGATTCTGCATGATTTTTTATGGAGAGTTCAAAAAACTACGAATTCAAATTTTGGACTTGATTTGGGGAAAATTTTCATAATTTTTCTGAAAAAGTCGATGAAAAATAAAAATTTTATGATTTATCAAACAGTGGTCAGAAAATATGTAGGAATCCATGAAAAAAGTTAAAGTGGCTATTTTTTTGGTTTTTACCAACAGATTTCAGTTATTAAAACAAAAAAAATTTTGGACAAAAAATGCAGAAAATTTTCATAATGCTTCGATTTTTTTTCAAATTTTTACGATTTCAAAGATGAAAACCCGAACTCAAATCTTTCCTAAAATGAATAAAAATGATTTTATGAAGCTGAAAGTTCAGCTTCATGCTCAGCCTGAAACATATTTAAATCGGTTCAGCTAACTATAATAAGCATGAAAAAATATACTGACTTACTATTTTCGTAAGTTATATCCTATTCCGAGTACTGTAGATCAAAATTGCCTAGGTAAAAATACAAACCAATTGTGTGTTCAATTCAGGGATTTGATTGGTTGGTTGGCCCGTCTCACTCTCGTTTGTATTTGGTTTGTATTTTTACCTTGTAATTGGTTTGTATTTTTACCTAGGCATTTTTGATCTACTGTACTCGGAATAGGATATTGACTCCAGGATGCCGGGTTTATGCAACCTCTTAATGGTGATACATCGGAAAAAAAATATATTTTCTTAAAAATAATTTTGCAAACCTGAGAAAAAACTTACACCCTGTATTTTTGCCGAATTTTGAAGAAACCTAAACTTCTCTGAATATGTTCGATTCTGAAAAAACGCTTCTGACTTCAGATATCCGAGTTAAAATGTTTTAGCCGTGATGTACCAAAAACAGCTATTTTGAGCACCTTTTCCAAGATTACGCCGTAATCATTACGGGCGAATTAGATGATCTTTCAAAATTTCCTTCCCAATTATCCCCAACAATAAAACAAAACTGTTATCACCTCGGCCAATTGAAATGTATTAAAAAATGTCCCAGAATATGAAACTCAAGCAACTTTTATTCAGCTCAGATCACTGACAAAAAAAAGGTCAAAATTTTTCTAGACTCAAATAATAAGACTATTTTGTTATCGAAAAACGATGATTATTCTCAGATAATACGAATATCATCTATTTTAAGCTATGTTAAATTGTTAATTAAATTGTTACATTGTTAATTCTTTCTGCCCGTTAAAATGACAAATTATGGATTTCATTTTTTTTAATGTTAAAGTGAGGACTTTTTGATTTTCGGAAAAATAAGAAAAATTCAGTAAAAACTCAAATGAAAAATTAAACCTATATAAATATTTTTAAGCATCTGCCCCTAATCTCCAAGGCTCATTATGAGATTTCGTTCCTTCGCGGTTTGACCACTGTCTCGGGTCAATTATTCGTGGTTTTCGACCTAGGGAATCTGTAGTGAAAAAAAACACAAGTAGAAAAAGTGAGCAAATTATACGGAGTTTCAATTATGAATGGATAAGTGTTTCAGCGTGAGATCAACAAAAATTGAGAAAAATGTTTACTAAATGGCTGTTAATAGCACTTAATCTAAAAACAATTTTTCTGTTTTGGGTAATTCTGTAAAATAATCAAATATTTGTTTTCAGCCTTTTAATCACTTGACCCCACGAGTTAACTCTCTTTTGGGATCAACCACTATAAAATTGGCAACTTAATTACCCGGATAGTTTTCTGGGAAATAAACATTTTTTTACAGAATAGAACACTTAAAATTTTTTTCCAGTAATTTTGTTCAATTTTTTTTTAAATTGAAGTCAAAGACTACGAAACCGTGTATTTATCTACAATCTGTCGATAGTAATGATATTTTGAAGTATATATTTTTGAAGTGAAATAGTCAGCCAATTTTCTGCAGTCTAATTGATTTAAATTTATCAGCTTCTACAATATATGAGTCAAATAGAGTGTCCTCGTAAAAATGTTTTCCCAAAATTCAAAGAGTTGCAGGCTGCAACTTGCAGCTCGCTAACTCATTAGATAATTGTAGGAACACGTTTTTGCTGTGACATTATATTTGAGTCATATCGAAAATGATGCCTAGTTGGCCTTTTTTATCAGGCGTCATAACTTCGAGAAAGTGACCAATGAAATCGCGGGATTCTTGAAGTAAGTCGACAATCGAGTGATGTGATTGGACTGGCTCAAAGTTATGAAGCCTCATAAAAAAGCCACCTAGGCATCATTTTCGATGTAGTAAATATATTTTGGGAAATAAAGTTCATTTTAATGTCATCATTGTAAGATTTCACGTAAATTGTATAATCTTAAAATGTTCGATCCTCAAAGGTTTCAGTTGCGAATAACCAGGTTGTATGTTTATTGGCTGATTTTTTTTAAAGTTAATGGTCAAGAAGCACACACGATTTATCAGACCCGTAATCCGGCTGCTCCCAGCTTAACTTTCGTTTATAAATATTTTCTGGTAGAAATTTCATCATTTTCAATACGGTTCATACTTGAAAAAACCATTAATCACGTTCCTAGGATCATTATTACAAGAATTTTTTTTTTATTTGATAAAGGAAGCTAATTTATCAAAACTTTGTGCTGGAAAAGCTAAATTAACAAGGTTGTTTAGACAATCAACTGAACTAATTCAACAGATAATTTAAAAATTATTTATTTTTGCTAAAAACATTCAGGACGATTAGGAGATTTACAAGTCATAAGATTCCAAATGGTTCCGATTAGTAGGCTGAATTTGTTGGAATTACATATTTGAAGCAAGTTATGGAAGCTAAATTGAAAACATACCATAAAACAAGGATTTCTGACACAAATTTATATGGAAAATTTCAGATGGGACTTAACTCGTAGACTCGATTTCCGGCAAGTAGTGACCATTAACCATTTAATCGCATTTTACGACGCTGAAACATTAATGACAAGATCATTTATAAAGTTATCAATTAACTTTAAGACAAAATGACGTTTGTGCGTTTTTTTTTGAAAATTTTCTCTGTATTACAGTACATTCTTTTTTTGCAAAATTTTTTGAAATCACCAAATAAAACAATTTTTTTATGTAATTTGAGTACTTTTCAAAATAGCGTATATTGTGTACCGTACATCAAATTACCGTAAATTTCAAAGAATCGGATGGCTCGACTTCCTGATGAAAATATTAGCAACTATTGGTCAAATATGTACTGAACGGTCGCCAGAGAGCAAGAATCCCCTGTGAAATCTCAAAAATTTGACCATTTTTTGCTTTCTAGTGACCGTTCAGTACATAATTGACTCATAGTTGCTAATATTTTCATTAGAAAGTCGACCTCTCCAATTATTTTGAGGGTACTAAAA
>SCLH01001086.1:232255-264665 GCA_004367855.1 Oikopleura vanhoeffeni | reverse complement strand
CGTGGAAAAATTTCCGAAAAAAAATGTGCTTCGATTTTTTCGAAAGTAGACTCGAAAGAAAGCTGGCGAAACACTGAAGAGAAAGTTGGCTTACGTCAACCCGATATTTTGAAGTTTTAGTGGTAAAATTGACACAAACGTTATTTTTGAACATAATTTGAGAAAAATACTTAGAAAAAAATCGAAAAAACGCAAAATTTTCGAAAAAAATTTTTGTTGTCATTTGGGTTGTTTTATACGTTGAAACATAAACAATTGATTTGGTGCATTTTTATGACATAATAACTGCAGAAAATGTAGGAACCGGGATACCCTTAAGTGTGTTTTTAAAAAGCGATTTATAAAGTAAAAATTATAGATCTGAAAAAATCTGATAAAACGAAGTAAGCTCAACGGTGGCACCTTACATTTCCAAATCATTTGATTTGAAAATTTTGAAGTGGCAAAAAGTTTATCATCATGAGAAAAACAATTGAAAAAGTGCAAATTTATCAAAATGCACCGACCCCCTTAAAGTCAAGTTTCAAGAATTCTAGAATCATAATCAAAAATTCAGAACGATCATTTGACGAGATTATATTTATCTACCTTAGTCGTAAACACGGCTTTTTTCTGAACATCCGTCTAAAAGAAGATAGAGTTTGAAGTCGAAAAATTGTAAAAATCGGCGTTAAAGTGAGATTCTAGAAAATACAAGATCGAAATTTGAGAAAATCAGAACGATCATATTTTTGAACTCATTTATCCGGTACCTTGTGTGAATTTTTAGACGCTTTGTATGTGGGGTCTAAAAGAAGATGGATTTTTAAAAAACCGTTCAGTGTTCTAGAATAGACTCACCACCTGGTGGTGTGATGTAAGAATGTTGAGTTTGAGATGTGTAATCGTTAGACGAAGGATGAATCTACAAACGAGTATCCTCAGATTTTTCACAACTGCCCTAGAATTATTCTGAGGCGTGATTGAAAGGTATCGAAAAGCGACACCTACCCCCTCAACCCTCTCACACATTTAAGTCGAACCTCTTAAAGAAGCAGAAATGTAGTAATTATTTTTACAGTAGTTCTTCTCAAGTTAAACGCCAACTAATTTTCATGCTTAGTGTACCCAAATTGGTCAATCTACTTTTTTGTCGACATTATACATTGAATCCAAATTTTTCATTTAGACCTACTAGTATTTGGGTACAGAAAGCATGCCCGTTTATTGAACATACTTCAAGACTTTTATACTCCAAGACTCTGTTTTCTTTCGAAATTTTCTCGGCCACCAAACTGATAACGTTTGCAATTAAATCAATGTTGTTCAAATTTTGATTGATCAATTTGCACTTTAGACGAAATAATTTGTATTTTGAGCAATTTGAGTACACTAAGCACGAGCGTGGTTAGTGTACCTAAATTGGTCTAAATAAAAATTTCGGATTCAGAGCAATTTGGGTACAGAAAGCACGAGCGTACTTAGTATACCCAAATGAGTACACTAGACAACGACTCCATTTCACACCCATAACCTCCTCAAACGGCTGGAAACTTATAATTTATTTTTTAAGATAGTTTTTATCAAATTTCCGATAGACAATTTTTTGAATATAAAGAAAACTTTATTTATTAGAGATTTGCTATCGAAAATATGGACCGAGATTTTGGATATTGGAGTGCTCTAAATCTGCTTGACCTTTCCAAAAAGTTTATTTTCAATCTTATGTTTTAATAAATTTCGCAAGCTTGTTTAATCACGTTCTTAAACCATATTTTTGCAGCAGTGATAACAGAATAGAACCAGGAAAGAAAATATTTCTCCATGATGGGCGTGAAGTGTGCGTACTTTCAGGAGCACTAGTAAATAGATAAATATTGAGGCCTCATCTGGTAAGTAGGAAAAAAATGTATTTAAATAAATATATTTTTATAAAGTTTTTCACGCGAAATATAAAATTGTTTATTAGGGTAAGAAGTTCGGATTTTGCGATTCATGGTTGAAATTGTCATGGTCAAAATCGTCATAGTTAAAATCGTAGCAAAAAATATTGCTGATCCGCCAAAATAATTAGTTTCTTCGTATCGTTCATGAGAAATGAGAAAATCTGATTGTCTCAAAAAATGAAAGAGTAATTTGAAAAAAACATAAATTCGGTATTCTGAGTACTCAATTGTACTTAACTCGGGAAAATGAAGACTCCTCAGGAAAAGTTACCCAGAAGACGAAAAGAAAATTCGATGGTGTTCGAATAAATCGACAAATTGATCCAAATTTTTGTTAAAAAACTTTGCCTAAATAATCCTTCATGGACAAATTTACGAAATTACCAAGCTAACTGATTAATAATATTGGCATGCATAAAATATACAATTTTCTTATCAAACAAGGCCAAAAATAAAATTGATAATGAATCTATGTTGATATCAATATTTTCAGAATCAGTGTAAAACCGTATTTTAAAAATTAGCAAATTTTTTAAATTTTAATTGGTTTAAATTTCAACCAATCAATTAATCTGAAATCAAAATAACTTCAGAAATCAATTTCATTTTCGGCATCAGCGCAATATAGTCTAATTTTTTATTATAATTTAATTTTACAAATTGTTGTTTTAAATATGGAATAATTTGTCTGATTCAACACTCAGCTATTCAACCATCCGTAGATTTAAAATTTGCGAGTAAAAAATCCAAGGAGGAATAGGTTTTTGCATGAGACCCTCAAAAAAAGCTCAAAAGAGCGTATTTTGGCTATTCTGCGGCAAATTTATGACGAATTTAGGAAACCAATAGTAACAGGTCTGCCTACGTATATAATATACAATTTGTGGTCAATAAAATCTATTAATAGTTTATATAGGGATATCACTAGTTTATATATAGTTTATATATCACTTTATTTTGAAGCTCGTTCCTGATTGGTCGAGCAATCAGGGACTTTAAATTATAGTTCAGGATATGCGATATTTGTCCAAATATTGCACTTTATTCAACTATTGGGTTCTACAATGGGTATTATTCTAGATATTTCACCCCAAAAACTACAAAATCTTCTTTTTTTATGACGAGTACCCCTTACAGTCAGGAAATCTTTGGTCACAAAATATGCACAAAAGTGAACTTCAGGCGTAATACGACGATTTGTTGCCATAAAACGGTAGCTCAGTCAAAAATGATTATACAAAATTATCTAATTATACTGTTTATGATAAGTAATTGCAACCCTGCTCAGTTTCCAATCTGTTATGAGTATTAATAAACAGCCCTCATTCTCATGCTCAAACCTCTGAAGATCTCTGTTTTGGGTGTTGTCAGAATATTTTTATTATTTTGAGTTTAGGATCAGGTCTGGGAAAAAAAGTAGCGAGAGGTGCATTCGCGATAATACTGTATACACTACTGCATAATCTTGTTGATTTATTTTGGGTTAATGGCGTGAGAAAGTAAAAAAATTACCAAAAAGTATACACCGTACCCGGATTATGTCCTAAACGCACACTTCGAGGAAAATTTTGAACGAGGAAGTTGTGGAAAAATATAATCTTCGCTCGAATTTTAAAGGATTTAGGAAGGGTAGCTGAAGCCTGGTTCAACCGCAAAATTTGGCAAAATAAAAACAAATTTTTTAGAATTTTTTTTATTATTAATTTCCGCTTCTTATTAGTTTATAATCGGATTATGAAAGTATGTTTTGAAAGCAGTGTATTCTAAAAATAAATTTTCAAGCTTGAAAATACTAAACTTCTATACTGGGAGTCACGATCAAAACCAACGCAATTTCAGTTTTTCTTCAAATCGACCGATCGTAATTTCAGAAAAATGGCCCTTTCATCCGAATTCAAATGTTTATACAGTTTATTAATATATCCCCTTGGGAAGTAGATTGTTATTTTATGGTTTGGTCTAGTACATTGGTACTACTTCACGTACATAATGTACTAGACCAAATCAGAATTTAACAATCTACTTCCTAAGGGNNNNCCCCAAAAAACCGCATTTAATACCATTATTATTCAAACTTTGAATGAAAGGATTTAAAGTCTGATTTAATTCAGCCTGCATTTTAACTTCTGTAGAATAAAATATTTGTCAATTTTTATCTATTTTTATTCTTTATGACTGTGAGAATTTAATTAATAATAAAAAAGCGAAGAAGCGGGCTTTTCAATTTTCGTAATTTGAATTTTGCATAAAAGTAGCTTTTGATGATTTTGTAATCCAATTTTAGATAAAAGTAAATTTTTTATTCAGTATTCTAACATGGTCGTTTTCTCCACCTGAATCTTTGGATGGGTTTAGTATTCGCGATAGGCAAAACGTGCATTTCGCCTATTTTTCTGAATTGAATGATTTTTTCAAAAGGTTGAAATATGTTTTTTACGGCGGTGTAAATGCGATTTTCAACGAAAGATCAAACAAAACGAATACCACCATTAAAAAGTTCCTCGTGAAGTTTAAGACGGTAAAAATCTTTGAATTATATTTTCGAGCGACACATTATAACTGTATAAGTTATACAGTCACAATAAAAATACATGTGAAAATGCTTATCTTTGAAATCAATAAACTCCTGATAATCATTAATTATAATAGGTTCTTGTGGTCCATGTAAGCTGTCCGAGGTCGTGCAAATTGCGAAGATCGAAAACTTTCATATCATAAATTTTACGTAAAAGGTTGCGTTGGTGACGAACATAAACCTCATTTGTGAATTAAATACATAGAATTGTATTCTAATTGGTTCAAATTTCAACCAATCAAAATTAACGATTCAATTCAATTTCTAATCATAGTTTTCTTTGTTCATTCAAAAAAATATATGATAAGATTCGGAAAATGAAAATTATCATATATATTTTAAAATTGTTTGAAATATTATTCCAGACAAATTACTTTTTTGAAAATACAAATTAAAAATTTGAAAATATTTCGGGGATAGTGAGAATGTCTCCATCATAACTGTGCCGTCAGCCATTAATATTTCGTCGATTCTAGTATTAACAATCGAATCACACGATTCAAATTCTTACGTTATTTAAATTTCAGCCTATTTTGTAGAGAAAACGTGTACTAAACTAGTCTAAAGAATCCTGTGATTCGATTGGTCAATACTAGAATCGACGGAATAAAAATTGACTTTGAAATATTTAAATATTATTTGCATTACATTAAATGCAACCAATCAGAATGGATTAAATCTAAATGAACTCGTAAAAAACTTGTTTATGATCGTGATTCTGAAAATTAAATATCAATTTTTTGTAATTATCAAAAATACTAACAAATATCAAGCAATTTCAAATTATTGATATATCTTAATTTTCAAGTGTTGTGTTTTTTCGAAAATTGCTCTTTACCGCTGACAATCCTTATCGCTTCTGTTAATTATTTTTTTATTCACTACTTCTTTTGAAAAAAGAGAAAAATTTAATGAGATGGGACATCAAGATTCTGATTGGTCAACACAGAAGGCATTTAAATCCACAGTAATCTGTAGTGAAATAATTATTTTTTAATTGTTTTTCCTATCCTAATTTCTGATCGATTTTTAATATCGAAAAAATTAACTTTTTTATATCTGTTATGTCTTAATCCCAATCGATTGGATTAAAGTTTGCAAAAATGGAAATTATCTTTTTTGGGGGATCTTTTCGATCGGGCATTATAGAGACCATGTGTGCGGAATCCGATTAATTCAAATCTGTTCTCTGGAGGTCCGCGGGTTCGCCCCTATCGAAATAAATAGCTAAAATTAAATAGAGGGAATGACATTTAAACTTAACTGTAAAAAGCTTAAAAATTAAAGTCAAAAAACTGTTCAACTCTTGCTGAAAACGGCAAAATCCGTCGTTTAGCTTTTAAGGATTAGTTTAAAATATTATTTTATAATGAACTTTGAAAATTCCCCTTTGAACTCAGGGAGAAGGAAGTGCAATTTTCTCGAGTTTCAAAATTCCTAGAAAAATATTTTGGGTTTCAATCTAACTAAAATAAAATTATTTATCTTTTGAAAGCTGAATCAATTTTCTTGGACGACCTGTTTTCTTCAAAAAGCGTGAAGCCCAATCTTAGCTGTGGAGATTTTAAATGACGATTGAGTTTATATTAAGGAGTTCATATCCTTTATCCATTCAAAGTCGTTCCTGATCTCATGCGTAGTTTTGTATTTTACAACTGCGGTAATAACTACACACGAGATCAGGAATGACCTCGAATGAATCAGAGATATCAGAATTAGCTCTGATAAATCTTTAACTATTAATACTCAAGTAAGTTTTTTGGGGAATTAGCTTCAGAAAATGCAATTCGTCATAATTACCTCGATCATGAAAATTAAAACCCTCACAATACTTATACGGTGTGTACAATTGTTCCCCGAGAAAAATGGAAGGGTCTCGAGATCGAAATGGAAACTTTATCGGTCAATTCATTTTTAGGAGCGCTCAGTCACTGAGCTTCAGTTGCTACTCATAACATCAATCTCCAGAACCTTCTCTTTTATTCTTTAGCAAAATGATACATACTACCCACTCAGAGCACACCGACGTTTTACGCAAACGATTCGTCATCTTTTCTTATCATGTTGAAGGGAAAGCCAAATCAGAGACGCGTATTCTTCCACGCTTCTAGCGGTGCCCCCTGAGTTGATTGTACTGTAAGTGTCAAAAAATCAAACGGCCATTGCATTTCGATTTTATATGTTGAACCCACATACACAGTATGAGTCTCAACGGAAATTTTTTGAAGGTTTACATATCACACTACATAAGCCTGACCTTCAAACAAACAAGTTAATCACACAAAAACAAACTTGATTTGTAGTGTCAAGTTAAAAAAAAAATTTATGCTATCACTTGAAAAGGGCTGTTAATTGGCAAAATTCTGAGAGCCCGTTTTGCCAAATATTTTGTTTTCTCTTTGTGTCAACTTTTCGTTCTGAAAATATTTCTGTTTTCACTCATTACCCTGAAGATGAATAATAATATTCCGATAACGTAGTTGATTAAAAATACTACTTTTTAATATGCAAAAACGAAATATAATTTGTGCCTCAAAAACCCAAATACAAAGTATGAGTATTGTGTGGGTTGTACCTTTTACTGTCGAGGAGTTATGATCATAATGACGCATTTATTTTATTGTATTTGGGTTTTTGAGGCACAAATTATATTTGGTTTTTGCTATATTAAAATAGTATTTTTACAACGCTTCACAATTCTAGAAACCAACCTTGTAAATGTTTTTCAACGAAATTTTTTTGAAGGTTTACATATCACACTACATAAACCTGACCTCAACAAACAAGTTAATCACACAAAAACATCAACAAGATGAATAATAAATTCGAAACGTTGTAAAAATACTGTTTTAATATACAAATGTAGCAAAAACAAAATACATTTATTTTATGTATCTGGAACGTGAATGAAGTGCACTTAGACATAATCTTCAAGATCAAAAATATATAATGGATAATGTGAACACCCTAACAGTTAAATAATAATGAAATCCAAAATAGAATGGCTGAACTTAATCTAATCCGACAAACAAATCATCACGGAAATTTTGCTGTCCAATACCTCAAACAAGCTATCAACTTGTGGATAAACATAAAAACTCCGGTTCAGCCCTAAAATCGGCGTATTAGTTGGTCATTAGAAATGCTGAAATAACTCAGTTATTAAATAATGGTGGCTCGACATTTGAAAATCGGAAAACGTTCAATTTAAAAACTACTTGGGCAAGAACAATTTGATCGTTGCAAAGTTCATTTTATAGACTTATTTGTAGACATTAAACAGTTTAATTTGGACACATATTTAAAACATATAATTAAACCGTTTAAAAAAGGGTTTGAAAAAATTCCAAGAAAAAAAATGCAAGCTGAATTTTTTCAAAATTAATTCAGCCTGACAACTTCATTTTTCGGGCGACATCAAAAATAGTTTCGTGAATTTTTAACCCCTTTCAAAAATATGTCGATGGTTATTATTTCAGCAAACTTCTGCTGCTATCGAATAAATTTCTGTTGAGTACAAGCTAGGTCGTCCGCAAAATTCAGCTTTGGCTCTTAATTAAATTTATGAAAAAAAGTACATTTTATTCAGAATTGTTTATAAATCACGAATATGATGTTCATAAATTTCCAAAAATACTGTTCTCTGATTGATCAAAATCCGACTTGGAGCAATACTTAAATAAAATTTAGGTTGATTTAGATTTTTGCCAAAAATGTGCAAATTAAAATTCAGATTTTTGGTTTACGAGATACATTAGATCATTTTTAAATACAGATTCCGAGCTTGATATTCTGCAAGCGAAATAACATACGAGAAATCAATCAAATGCATCAAAATTATGAATATTTGTCCATTATACGAGTGGAAATATTTTGCACAACATACAGTTAATTTTTCGTAGCAATAAACAATACTAGTACATGTACTAAATATTCGGAAGTGTTAGAAAACATCCAACTCATTTTTTCCTAAAATTTTAAAACTTTATTTTATCGTAACAATTATGGTAACAACAAGTCGAATTCCAGCAAACACCAGTCAAAAGTTCAGAAAAAGCCACCAACCAGCTTTTGGAGTCCAAAATTTGGACTCATTTATCTTGTATTTCATGAAAAGTTTCGCACGCATCGTATGTGTGATGTCACAATTTTTATATGGAAATTGGTTCTAAGCCATGATTTAAAATCTTGAACACACCGTTTAATATTGATCCGTATGCAATGAAACTGGGCAAAAATACTGATAATCAAAAGTTTGAAAAAAAAAGTGTCCTGCCAAAAACGTGATAATCCTATTTTATTTGATTACATTATTCCAGATGCAGTTTCTTGATTCCCCCTTAGATCAATCCCAAGTCTGTGAGCAAAGTACTCTTCTCGACTTAACCCTTTGGTTCTCACGACAATTTAACTCCAAGGCACCTAGGATTTCAAGAACAATAAGCCTCTTGGATTAGTACATTTGCAGATTAGAATACTAATAAAAATAGGAAATGCGCCCTTGTCGTAGCGATATGAATTCTACTTTCTCAGGGTATTTGCTCGTTAAACTAGTTTTAGATTAGGCAAAAAATACTGAATTATCTCTTATCTATACCATATTAAATGATTAATGGGCACTTGAGATATTTGAATATGTTAAAAATGGAGTTAAAACCGGTGAAGGAGATCAAAAAACGTAGAAATACGTACAAAACTTTCATCAGACTTCCATCACGAATAAATTTAAAAAAGATCAGCCAAAACCTTATCTCCGATGCATTTTAACCAGGTGAGCTAATCGTAAAGCATAGAACAAGGCAAGGTGCGTCGCATAGACCCTTACAACATCGTTACTAACGATTCGTTAGTAACGATTCGTTACTCTGATGAAATAAAAAACTGATAAAAAGCTTGGTTGATAAAATAATCCACAATCTCATAAGTTGGAGCTTTTCAGCTGTAAATATTTATTTTTTAATATAATTTACAGGGGAGTGCTCCGAAAAAAAACCTTTTTAGAAATACCCTTCAAATGTTTTCTTTTTAATTTTATTCCGGAGTTTAACTACAATCAACTTCATACTTTCAAGATCGAGCGTGGAAAATTAATTCTCAATCTCATTAATCACGTTCTTCTAATAGCAAATTAATTGAATAAAATATTTTGCGGGGAATTGCGGGAAACCTTGCGCGCCTGTAATTGACTGGCTTTTTTCATCAAAAAAAAGTGAAGCTTGCAAAGTGAATTGTACCTGCCAATCAGAAGATCTTCTAGCGTGGGAGAATTACGCGTCTCTGATTGGCTTTCCGAGATTGGCTCCTTCGACATGATAGGAATAGATGACGAATCTTTTGCGTAAAACGTCGGTGCCCTCTTAGTGGATTGTATAACTTGTCCAGACGCGTTCATTTTTTTTCTAGATTTTCAGTTAAATAATATCGATTGAGGTCATTGATTTCTCTCTCTGTATAAAATGAAAAAACCTAATTTTAGCAGTTTGTTTTAACTTCAAACAGTCTTTTCAAGGCTAAATCGAAAGTATGGAATCAAAACATGATGATAAGAAATTAAAAATGAGATAATTCATTCTGAATTTCAAGAAACTATCAGATTTATTAACTTATCAACCAATTCTACATCGTTTATTCTGTTTATCTATCTCATACCAACTTTTTGCGGTATTATTCCATGTACTGTAAGCGCCTTGCTTCTAAAATCCCTGGTCATTCAAAATATTCTGGAAAAAAAACTGATCCGCATATATTGAAAGGGTGGCTTACCGCACTAGTTAAAATTTGACTTGGAAATAAATTAAATTTTTTATATACTTTTTTGGTAGAGGTTTTTCTTCTGGCGCGCGACTAAAAAGGGTATAATAGAGATCTTATTTGCTTTATTCCAGACAGTCAGGGGACATAAACATTTGTACAACCAAAAATCAAAATCAACGCAAATTGCCACAGTCAAAATATAAATTAATTCGGCTTGGTTTGCCTTTTAAGTTTTCCATTTTTTCATTCGATTTTTTTCTTATTTTGACGTCTCGATCGCAGGTTGGGTTTTAGAAAATGTGATTAATACTCTGGATGGCGTCGGATTGGGTGTAGATAGACGCTGGAAATACCAACTCATAAAAAAAGTCTCAGAAGATTAAACCAACAACTTTTACAGTTTTGAAAGAACAGTCAGTGCATGAAAATTGTAGTTTTAAATCTTGTCATTAAAGTTATTGACCTCGACAAATCCAAATAAGCTCTCATTTTTTTGAAAAAATTATATTTTCCAAAATATGGCAATAAAAATTGATAAAAATTTTTTTCATTTTTCAAATTTTATAAATCGTCTATGGTAGGCCCGACAAAACTTTTTTTTGCCTGCGGAAGCTTATTTTTAGATATTTCCTTAGAAATCATGAATAAAAATGATCTACATGTATGAATTTTTTTTCAAAATTTGACCAGGAAAGTGTTCAAAAACGAAAAACGGTACTTGTAATTTTTGAAATAAATTCAAGAATAATTTCAAACCAAATGATTGGCAATTTTTAAAACGGTTTTGCGTTTTTGAACACTTTCCTGGTCAAATTTTGAATAATGTTTTGCATAGATGATTTTGATTCATGATTTTCAAGAACATATAAAAAAATAAGCTAACGTAGGGCATACCTTAGTCTGGTTAATAATAGCGCAAGTTAACTATGCCAAATGTTTTGCTAGTAGTTTCAAAACGATATCAGTAATTTTTAATTCATTTAAAAGAATATAAAAGATATCTACTGTAATTTCATAAATGATCAAAATCGTTCGAAAAATCAAAAATAGTCGTTTCAGACTAGTTTGATAAGAAATACATTAAATCGCGCCTAAAGTTCAGGCCCTGAACTGTAAGATCTATATGTTAATGAAAACGGCAAAAGTTTTAGCCAATTTTTTCTGTAGACACTTAGTGTCTGACACTACTCCAAAAAATAAAGATCAGAATTCACTGAGTCAACTCCAAGGTCTCTAAATTGCACAAAAATTCCACTTCTGACGTCAACATTTTCCAAACAATCAAATCCTATGTATCCGGATAATTGTCAAAAATTAGAATAATATTTTCCATTTCTAAAAACGGCCAAAAATTCAATTTTCTTGTTTTGAAAGCGGAAAGTTTAACTTTACCAATTGCTATCAAAAAGCTGGCTATTCTTTTGGTGCGATAACACAGAAGTTAGTTGATGTTTTTGGGTACTTTGCATATCACACTACTTCCTACTTTTTTTCGATAGGAGGTCGGCGGGCCACTTTTTTGCTATTACTTTCGTATTCAATGTTGGTAATATTTTTAAGGGGGCTAGCTGCACAAGCCGTGTTTTGGGTAGGAAATGATTAACTTTGTTATTGAGTACCATTTTGCGGAAAAAGTGGACATGAGATGCATTTTGAATAAGAACATTGAAGAAACAAACATTTTGGAGTACATTATAGCTGATTTTTTCATAAACAACAATAAAAATAAAAAAAGGGCAAAATATGAGAATCATATCCGATAAGCAGTTTGTACAAACAGATTTGAATGAGACTTCCGACGAGATAATAATGCCGAAAAAAAGTATTTTTCTTTGGAAATAATGATGGTAATAACACAGACAATGTTGAGTGATTGTGACATATTTATAGCTAGAAATTCCACAAACGTTAGTGACCTTGAAATTATTTGGAGTTATACACGGTAAATTGTATAGAAACATGCTTGACTTTCGACTCGTTTTTGGGGCTTATTGTGATGAAGGAATAGCCGAAAAATTGAATCGATCTGATGTATAATTTAGGAGTAGATGCGTTTTTGTGATTCGACCTTTACAGTGAAGTTTAGCCTATTCTTATTTTTTAGGTCAACATAAAAGAACGCTCGACGGACAAATTTGTCGCGATTACTCTTATCTGTTATATTTTTTGATACAATTTTGAGCGATTCAGGTGAAAAATGATCAAATTGAAGATACCTATTTGATAATTAGTTAATTTTTCACAATCCCTTACAAATTTGTAAAAAATTATAAGACCATTGTCAAGAAAAAACAACCTCAAATTAAAAACATTTTGAAAATGCTCACATTTGGTCAAATTTCAAATATAAATTTACTTATTTTCTTTCCCACAATCCTGAAGCGTTTTTGAATTCGTATACATTTTGAATATAATTCGTAACTGACTCATGGCTAGATGATTGAGCAATATTTTAGAGTGAAAAAAGTCGTGGCAAATTTGTCCCTCAAGCGTTCGTATACAGTCCATGCGCCCTAACTGGAACACCACAAACTTTGATTTGCGCCCAATCTGGAACACTTCGAGGGCCTTTTTGAGCTGGTTATAACGAGAATTCGACACACTGTCTTCCGACAAAAAAAATTCTGCAAAAGGGTTCCAGATTGGGCGCAAACGTCAAATTTATGGTGTTCAAGTTAGGGCGCATGGACTGTAATATTTCTTATTCTCCAATTTTAGCAAATATATTTTTTGAATGTTCCTCCTTAATGCTTTTATAACATTTTACAATAGTAACCCTTGAATAATCATGTAATTTTTAGGATTAAACCGATGTGCGTTCAATTTTAATTATTTTATCTTCTAAACAATGATTTAGATTCAATTTTGATATTTCAAGCATAAAAACCGTGAACTTTATATAAAAATATTTTTTTTTATTCGTGAAGTGGCGCTGCTGACTATTGTTGTTAAATCTGGATTATCCGCCGCTAGGAGACACTTGTGAGAAGGTTAAGTCGGCTTATCCCCAGCCTATCCACCTTATTAGCAGAGAAGAGAGCCAATCAGCGCCCAGCTTTTTGACCGATAGAGGAAGAAGATACAATTTTTGGTAAAATTTTGATTAAAAGAAAGGGTTTATAAAATTTGATGGAGATTATTTTTTCAAAAGAATATTTCTGATAATTTCTGAAATAGCTATCGATGAAAAGGAACATATCACAATCAATGAATTACTAAAAGCCGGTAATCACTTGAAATTTCACTAATTTCCGAGTTTAGCCCCCTTGAGTGATCAAAAATGATATTTTATTCAGACATTTAAAAACGTTAATTTTCGAATTTATTTTTTTAAAAGAATAGTCGTTCATAAAACGTTAATCGTCGTGAAATTATTTTGAAAAATTTTAAACTTCGATTTGATTTACATATTTTGAAAGCTTGCTGACCACAAAACGCACATTTTCTAGTTGATTATAGTAATTCATACTTTGTGAACCCATAGCCATTTTTGCGACTTAACGTGACCAGGTCTTCAATTTTGACGCTAATGACTCTGAAAATGCTATTTTGAACATATTTGGAACAGTATAGTATTGATTTATTATCTAAATGTTTGTTATTTATGACATTTGGGTGTAAATGTTTTGTTTTACGCAGATTAAATTTATAAAAAATGTTCTAAATCGTTTTAACCAATTTCTAACTTTGGAATAATTTAGTTTTTAAGCTAATTTTTTATGTATCGAAATATCTAGCAATAACTGATTAAGGGGGTTCAGAACCCCGAGTTCTATCGGCTGACTAATATTTTAATTTATACAGGGGCGATATCGCCGGATGAAACCTACGCAATTCAAATATTTTTAGCTAAGTTCCTGCCAGTGCCAATATCGCCAAATTAAACCTACGCAATTTCAAGATTTTTAGCTAAATTCCTGCCAGTGCCAATATCACCGAATGAGCCAATATCGCCGAAATTGCGTGCGCGTTTGAGCTTTTCATAAGAAATAAGCTTGAGTGCGTCATGAATGACGTCATATTTAAAGATTAAATTTTCTAAATCCACTTTTTCGAATTTTTATTTGATTGCGTTTGGTTGCACTTTTTCGTATTTTACTTCTTTTGAACCTATTGTAAAACTTCTTATAAAATTGAAAAACTTCTCAAATTATGACGTCATTCCGAACGCCCACGTGTTTCACATTTTGGAACGAAAATAATTATTTCTCCCCATATATCGCCAAAAGTGCCAATATCTCCGAAAGTTTTATTCCAAAAAGTTTCCCGCCCTGTAGATGAAAAATGCAAAAAATTTATAATGTATCATAAATTAAAATAAAAACATATTCTGTCAATAACAACCTTTCATTCTACGAATTTGTATTTAATTGCTATTTAAGATAAAAAAGGCATATTCTTGGGTATTTTTTAAAATTCATTTTTTGCGATAGATACCCTTTTAGTGTCCCTTGCAGTTTTTATCTATACGAAGAAGCATAATATCAAAATTTGTTGGAAATTGATCCTAACCAAAATCGGGTTTGTCGTGTAAAAAGTGGTCAAAACATTTATATTAAATATAGCGAGATCTTTGTGATTTGAGACTAAGTAGAAAACCTGTGAAAAACATGGCTCATTCAAGATTACCTTAGTAAACGAATAACAATATGTAAAACACAGTTTAAGCCCATTTTTATCGAATAGGCCGCTCATTTTGATTCCGAAAATTGAAAATAATCAAGAAAATTAGAAATGATTGACCTCTGATATATTTTGCAGTATTTTAATTTTTTTGAATTCGTATTTTTGACTCCCTGGAATTTTTCTGGTTCAAATTTTAAATATGTTTTTATAGATTGACAATCATACGAATCACCAACTCTTGAATTAGAAATTTTTATTTGAAATAGTGATGATTGATGAGGCAAAAAGAAAAAACGCAACAAGAAAAATAACTACAAATGTCCAAAATATTTTATCGAAAAATTTTTGGACGGTAAGACGTTTTTGGAATAGTAGGCAGGAAAGGCACATTCATTTAAAGAAATACTTCGAAGAAATTGGGTGGTGATTTAATAAAATGTATGTGTGTTTTTCGGATTATCAGTTTATTTCAGTTTTAATTTTCATACTCAAGCTTGTAAGTTTAACTATCACTTTGTGACTCCGATTACCTTCGAATCAAAATTCCTAATTATTTATTCTGATCATAAATTCATTTGAAAACATACTAATTTTCAAGTTAATCGCGTTCAAATTAAAAAAATTAGAAAAAAAGTTACTTTGCCGGACCGGTATTATTTTCGATATATTAACGACCCTCACGGTACAGATCATGAATATCCCTTGTTCACACTTTTGTTGATATCCCGGCCCAATCAAGCAATCGTCGCGTTGAATGATTCAAAATGCGCGAATATGATTGGGTGACCGCCCAATTTTAGCCAATATCATTGACTTGTTTAAAAATTCAGGTTTTTTATTGGCCGAGACGTTTGTATACAGCTAAGTTGGGGAATTATGCTTTTTGAAACGTAGGTTGGGAAATAAATCATCATAATTTGTTTCTCGTTTATTGGATAAATGAAAAGTCAACGAAGTTCAAATCCAAGTTAATATACGCAGCTATATATTTCGAAACTTTTGATATACGTACAAAAAAATATTTTTTGAGAATTATTTTTCAGATGGGAACAATTTAGGTAATTTTGTTGTGTGCGTAGGTGGCACCTTATGACAATAATTTTTGTTAATAAGTTAAACATAAAAGTGAGCATCGGGATTTAAACTATAGACCCCTAGATAAAGACGGCTTTGCACTGTACCACACCGATTTGACATTAATGTCGTCTAATTTCTCAATCATTTTTGAGTTTGTTTACTGAATATGTTCAAACTTCAACACATTTTTAAGGAGCTGAGAAAGCATAAAAATTTCGCCCTCTTTTGCGGTGTGAGCAGAGTGTCGATATCAAACACTTTAATGATCAGGCTCTTTGTAACATGTTTAAAAAACTGTTTTTAAAAAAAGCTTGAAGAGATCAAATAATAAAAAACTAGCCTAGTGCTTACTGGAGTAAGTATTAGCCATGTTATTACTTGATCATCAGCGTTAACACGCTCTCAGCCCGATGGATCGGCATTGTTGCGAGAGTGAACAGCTATTTGCTCTTGACCGGATCAAAAATAAAGTGGTTCTCAGACCATCATAAGTTCTAAAAATTCTTTAAGTTTTTTATTACAATTATGGCGTTTTTGAAGTGGGAAAAGCGGATATTTGCAGAAATACAAAAGGCTTTAGCATAAAAGGTCACCAGTTAATTGAATCTTCCCGAGGCATTATACAAACATCGCTAAGAACCCGTTTTAAACGAATACATTTTGTTTTCAAAAGTTTTGCTGAAAATATTCTGAATGGCCGAGATCTGGTTTTAACTTTTCAGAATGACTTGTAAAATATGGTAGGCACGGAAAAAATCGACCAGCTCTGATTTTATTTATTTTCGGAAGAAATTATGTCCCGTTTTCAAAAAATCAGCATTAAAGTCTTTCATGAAATTTCTTTCGAAAAAGTTAAAAATTTCAGGCTGGATAATAAGCAATTTATAACCGGTTTTTAATTTTCGAGAGTGACTTTAAAAAAATTGTATTTCCAATTTTGTTTCTCTACAATAAACAGTCTAAAATTTTTTGTCAAGCAAAATTTATTTTGCCGTGCCTACCTTATTGTAAAATGCCTAGAAAAAAATGAAATTGATCACAAAAAGAAGTGCATACCGCGCGAACTTCAAGTAGCGTCGAGACAAAAAGTGATTTGGCGAGACTTGAGGTAATCTGAGACCAGATTGTAAGTCTACTGTGTTTCGAATCACCTTAACCCGTGTGAGCACAAAGCCTATATAGGCTTTTGCATATTTAAAATCATCTAAAAAATGCAAAAAACATCGTAGAATTGTCTCGTTCGAATACATTATAAAGAATTTTGCAAGGATGTCAAAAAAAATAACTTATTTTTTTTTTGGAAATTTTGTTCAAATATTACGGAGGGTTGATTTTTGAGATTTTTTTCCAATCTTTTACTTCTAAAAAAATTAAATGCGACTTATTGCGTCAATTAAAATTTGCCAGTTTTTAGGAAAGTGTTTTGTCCATGGTGACACTCAAAACAAGATTAATTGGTATACAGAACAGATTTTTTTAGAAGTGATATTTCAAATTTTAAATTTTAAGATTCACGAAAATATTTTAATTATTAAAAATTAATTCGAGCAAATAAATATTGTCCACAGAGTCACTTGATTAGTATATGGATTACCGGACCTCAGAGTACAAATCCTTAATATTTGAAAAATGCGAAATCTGACATTTGATTGGTTGATCCTTTCTCAACCTGACCAATGAAATCGGCCTATTCCGCAATCAAGGGTTTTGATTGGGTGCTAATATCTTGCTGTGTTTGTATCATTCAAATATTTAGGATTGTTACTCTGAGGTCCGGTAATCCATATCGAACCAGAAATGATATCAAAAGTGTACTAATCTGCTTTATAGGGGAAAATAACCATTTTTTATGAAAAATTGTGATTTTTCATCAAAATTTTAGACCTATTTAATAAATTATTTTTGAGTGATTATATATAGACCAAATCAGAAACAACGATGACATAGGTCAGATCCTTGTGCATCGATTCCAATAGCAAAATAATTTGTGAACACCCCTGTGAGCTTGTATCACGTGATATGCTGTATCTTGATCTTATCAGTAAATTTTCTAGAACTAAAATCAAAATTCTAGAATATCAAATGTTGGATGCAAAAATAATCGTTTAAACTTCCTTATGCAAAAAAAATTGAAATAACGCGCTTGAGTATACGCGCTTGAAAAAAGCCTATATATAGGCTTTGGTGGCCTTGGCGGAACTTTTTTTCTGTGCTCACACGGGTTAAGTCCCGACGCTAAATGCACGCGGTAAAAAATTAAAATTTCGACCACTAAGTGGTCTCGCAGATAATTTTTAAGGCACTTATTGAACTTTCACAGGGTGATAAGTGGTCAAGGACGGTATTTATTTTTGTTTTTAAATTTAACAAGTATTTTTAGTTAAATTTAAAAGTATTTTTAGTTGGAAAACTTCCTTGTTATGTATTTTTTCGAAGAAATTCAAGTTTTATGAAACTTTAAAAAGTTAATTTACTAAAAATTGTTGGAAACGACTTATTTGATTATACTACTGATAAACTTTTATTATTGCGTTATGTTTTAGAATCCGGCGTAATTCCCAATTTTTAACTCTGCTGAAGATGTATTTATTTCCTGTGATTTGCCTTATCTCAGCTCAAACTTCGCCCAAAAATTGTTCTGTTTTGCATTCCTATTTTTTTTTGTAATTTTTGGTGGTGCATCGGAGTGGCAAAATACTCCAAAAACTGTTTATGCCAAAAGCAAGTGGTGCCTCGCTGACTATCTTGGGAAAGAAGATAAGAGGTTAAGGTGCTGCAAAAATTAGATCGGATATAATACCTGATAAACTGGTTTAGTGATGGCAAGTACTTATGGCACATTTCACTCAAAATAAACCAACAATTTTGCTATCCTAAGTCAATGTTAATCTATACCATTTGGAAATATACAATTATAACCAGTCTAAATAAAAACTGTATCAATTTAGAGAATTAATCCCAAAGTTTTAATAAGGTGACAAATTTCTTTTATTTGGAGTAAGTTCGCCTCAGCGAACACTATTTTTAAGTGTAGTTTACACAGCTCCGCTAAACGATTTCTTGTCATTTTTTGCAAAAAACGGTTATTTTGCTATAAAAATGGCATTTTCCCAAATTTGAGGGGGCAATACAGGCTTCTAAAATGGAAAGTTCCCCACGTTTTTTCTTTCCCTCTTCCCTTCCGCAAGCTTCCTTTCCCCTCCTTCCCTTTCTCAAGCTCCTTTCCCCCTTTCCCCTCGAGAATCTTTCCCTTCCCTTCGTTCCCGGGGAAGGACCGAAAAAGGGGAAGGATCGCGATTTCGAAAAAATTATTAACTATTTAACTACCCACCGTTGATTTCGGTCAAACTTAGCGTGGGCGGTAAGAACCAAACAATTGAGCTCACAGTAAATTGATCACAAATAATTGGAAATCACTTTCAAAATTTTATAAAGCGATCACATGCGGTGCTAGAGAGCTTAATTTCAAAATTTGAGTATTTTAAAAAATGAAGAACTTTTTTAGAAAACTTGTTTCAATAGTGAATCGACCCCATGTAATTTGAAAATCATGCCGAAAATATTTTTTGGTGCAACCATTTGGCGCCGCTTTCGGGCGGTCAGAGTTTTATTTTCAAAATTTAGGCAATTGCATATCGGAATTTTTGATCGGGAGTATTTGTTTCGGATTCAGAAATAAAATTATGACATTTATAATCGAAGATTTTCACGTGGTGTAGCATCGGAAATGGAGGTGCCCAAAAATCAAATTATATTAAATCAATGATTTGAGATATGGAACAAAGTCATTGAATATTTCAAATTATTGATTTAGAATCATTCGATTTTTGGGACTTCCATTTCCGGTGCTACACCACATGGACATTTTCGATTATAAAATGTCAGATGTCAATCTGGAGCAGAATTTTATTTTTGAATCCAAAAAAATACTTACGATGGAAAATTACGATATGCAATCGCCTTTATTATGTAAAGTCTCAAAACCCAGTTTTTGAACAAAATTAAACAGCGCCACCGAGTGATCGGAGATTTATAAGACCCTTTTATCGAGCAACTATTTTTTACTTGGGGGCCCTAATTATATACACTCATAACGTATATTTCAAGATAATAATTCCCTCGCGTGAGCTTGCATTTTATTATACAAATAGGTAATAAATGTTAATTGTTTACGTGTTTTACTGCAAACAAATATACATAAATATCACGTGCTAACTCACACGAGTTTCAAGTCTCAGAAATATCGAACGTTGACAATCCTCTCTTGATATTTAACAATGAAAATTCGATTTTTCGAACCTTAAAATTCCTTCCCCTAAATTATTTCCTTCCCCTCGAGAATCTTCCCTTCTCTTTCCTTTTAATTTCTCAATTTTCGTTCCCTTCCCCTTTCTCCCTTCCCTTTTTAAAAGCCTGGGCAATAGCTCCGGCCCAATATTGCCGAATGTGCTGATCAGGGGTCGCAGAGTTTGCTCTGCTCTGCCTACCGCTCTGCTCTACTTTTTTAGAGCAGAGCAGAGCAAACGTTTTTGAAAAATCAGGATAGAGCAGAGCAGAGCAAACAGAATTTTTTGGCTTTAGAGCAGAGCAGACAGTCAAAATTTATTTTCGGTTAGAGCAGAGAGCAAACCATTCAAAATATGCTCCTAGAGCAGAGCAGAGCGAACCGAAAAAAAATGGTGCTAGAGCAGAGCAGAGCAGAGCGAAACCCGAAAAAAATGTGGCTAGAGCAGAGCAGAGCAAACGATTTCAAAAATCTGCCGACCCTGGTGCTGATATTGCCGAATTTAACCTACGAAAATCAACATTTTTAGCTAAATAATTCCTGTTCCCATATTGCCGAAAGTGCCCAATATTTGCCTAATTTGCCGATTGTTTGAGATTTATATCTCAAATTTCTTAGTATGCGTCATGAATGACGTCATTCCAGATTATTTTCCCAAACCTACTCTAATCAACTTTTAGTGATTGCGTTTGATGGAGAATTACATTCTACGCATTTTGGTGATCACGTCATTCAACTATCGTGAACTCTTAAAAATTGTTTGACATATCCTTCCGAGTACTGTATCAAAATTGTTATACAACAATTGTTGTGTCTAGGGATTGAGTGCCTCTACCTGGTTGTCTGGTTTATTTAACTTATTTTTATGATTGGTTTTCCTAGGAATTTTTGATCTATGTACTGAATAATTGACGTCGTTTCCAACGCCTACGCGGTTTTTCATTTTTGAACGAAATTTTTTTTCCATATGCCGAAAGTGCCCAATATTGCCGAATGTGCCAATATTGCCTAATTTTTTTGCCAAAAACTTTCGGAATATGCCCCCCCCTGTAATATTCAAAATAGTTCAAAAAGAAAAATTTTAAGTTGAAACGAGAAAATTTGCCAGAATACGCTTAGACCATTACTTTTCTGTTGAGAGAAGTCGATTTTTAGCCAACAAGAAGCCGCTATTTTTTCGAAATTTCGAACTTTTTTTCTTGATCTTTGAAAAATCTGGGAAAAAATGTACTTTTCCGTTTTTCATATGTAGAATCTTTGGTTTTGTATGGTTTTAGCTGGACTAGCTCTCTGGTCCAATCAAAAGAGAGAATGAGGGGAGAATTACCTTATCTGTCTTTGGTCCGCTCAAACNTCTTGGAGGAACCAGGGACACTTTCAGGATTTCTTGCGTTCAGTTTATTCCAAATAGATTTTTTTTTCAAATATTCAGACAGTTTTGTAACGCGGTTAAATTTTGGATCTTGAAATTCTGGTCGAATAAACTTCCATTCAGCGAGAGTTTCTGAAACCACCTGTTTGTTAACCAACAAACCTTTCTCGCCTTGCTCAACACGAAATTCTCGGCGGAGATGTTTAAAAAAGTCAACTTCACAGGCGATCGAATGTTTTTGTGAACAGATGTCAGCAATAACTTTCCAATCTTTCACATCTAGTAACTTTGGCTCTTGGCGATCCACAGAATACATATTTTTCCTTCGGAAACAAATTGCCTTTTTATACTCATAAGATTATGAACACTAAAGTCAGTGTTTTAAATAGCGAAATTTTTGTCGGCCCGCGGTCAATCAAATTGTCAGTCATTAAAAAACCGCGTATTTCCTGTCAGCTGTTTTTATTTCAAAATGCTTTTAAGAAGTTTTCAGCTGTTTCTTTTAAATTTGAAATGAGGTTTGAAATGAGGTTCTATATGCTATATTAATTCGAAATTTTGGTATATAATTATTAATTTTTTTAGTTAAGTCATGAATGTAGCTTTCTATTACCGGTTTCTATATCCTATTACGAGGAAGGTAGATCAAAATTGCATAGGTAAAAATACAAACCAATTGTGTGTTCAATTCAGGGATTTGATTGGTTGGTTGGCCCGTCTCACTCTCGTTTGTATTTGGTTTGTATTTTTACCTTGTAATTGGTTTGTATTTTTACCTAGGCATTTTTGATCTACCTTCCTCGTAATAGGATATATAAATCATTTGACGTAAATTAAGCTATTTTGTTTAATTAAGGTTTGAAAAAAATAAACTTTCAGTAAACTTACAGCGTGAGTCTTTTCGATTTTTCCGTTTATTTACAAGACTAGCCCCATTGCAGCGCTAGTTTTGCTAGACTACTAGCTCTCCCCCTCCGCGCGGAGCTCCGCAAGCCTCACCACACCNGGCATACCCCTTAATCAACTTCGATGTCATGCAGCTACCGACCAAAAATAGACCAAATCAAAGTTTCACCGTTCGAACCCTAACTATAAGCTTCGATTTCTTTCATTTGCCCATTTTTCTTAATGTCAATAATATAACCAGCTTCACTTGATTTGAATTCAATGACTTCTGTCTGAAGTTTTACTATAGCCCCTGCACCTTTGGCCATTATACCCATTGTCTTGGTCATTCGCCTCGGATTAACGGTCCCTTCATGTGGGAAATACAATGCGCCTATTTTAGGGTGAGAAATATTCACTGATAACATTTGGAGAATAGTTACGTTTTTGACCAAATGTTCAGACCAAAGCTACATTGTAGATTGAAGTTGCTTTATTTTGTAGTTAATAATTAACTGTTAATTTTGAATTTCAATGCAAAAGTTTTGTACAATACTAACACAAATCAAAAACAGCCGTTTATAGCAGTTTTATAAATGTATCATTTTTTTTGTAAAAAAACTTGTGATTGAAGGTCGATTCGTTTTTGAATCTAGAATTTTAAGTTTCCAAAATCAAAAAAAGTTTTCAATTTCTTCCATTTTTGATATTCCAAAACCCATAATAATTTGAGGAAAAATATGAAAACATATAAAAATTTCTTTTTTGAGTTCGTGGCCTAAGTTTTCATTGATATCAATTTATATTGAAAAAAGTCATCAGATGGCACTGAATGTGGACCCATAAGTAAAAATTTGATATTTTGTTGGATTTAGATACAGACGAATCCCGATGGTAAGTTGTTAATCAAACCGAAATTTTGATTTTGCTTATAGCTTGATTTTGTTAACTTTTATTTTTATGATCAAAAATATAAATTTTGTGACCCAAATTGATATTGTCAAGTTTTTTCTATCTAAATTATGATGAATATTAATCATTAATGGTTTAACTCGAAGAGTCACTTTAACTCGTAGACTTTAGACATGCATCTGTACCCAGACTCGATTTCCAGCAACTAGTGACCATTCTTATAAATCGAGCCATATAAGCAAAGTTTCATTATCAACATACATTTTTCAATAGCTTAACATAATATTCAGCCAATTTGCTATACAATTAAAAAACAAAAACAAAATTTAAACGAATTAAAAGGCATTTCATGAGGATAATAAAACAAAAAGTTGCGAAAATTACCTCGAGTGACAAACAAAAGTGCTGATTTTCTATCGCTCTGTCTAAACATAATTATATGTTTTCCACGAAATTCTCTAGTAAAATGTCTCTTAAATTTGTTGTGAAATATTTATTTCCGTGATAAAAATATTAAGTCATCTTTCATGCGTAGGCGTCTTATGTAAATCAGTTTTTTCCAAAGTTTGACTTCTAGAAATGCTCTATTTAAACCACGGAGATCATACTGTATATGCAATAGTCTCAGACATTCGTTACGATTCTTTTAACCATTACAACGAATCGTACAATATTGTACAAAAGTGCATTTTTTTAATCCAAGAATTCGAATTAGAATTTAACCGCTTGATATTTTTTTATGAGATTCACAATGATACACAAAATTGTCGTGAAATTTTCAAATATTGACTTTAAAACTAATTGCATAGCTCCGTTTCGGACTGAGGCAGACGAAAGACAAAACGAAATTATTATTTTAGCTCTCCTCTAAAAGTTGAGCTCCACTTCATACAAATAAGCTGTAGAGTCTAGTTTGAAAATATTTTCGATTCGAAAACATCAGAGACAATATAAATTGTTTGAGATTAAGATTATGTTAATTAACATGTCATGGCATATCTTATGTCAAATAGAGCGTTCTAAAAAATGAAGGACGTTTTTTTCTGAACACTTGTCTCACACAAACTGACGATTGACATAAACGAATTTTTATAATGTTTTCAAATCCACTCACTGATGCAGAATTTTTCAAGGAACAAAACTGACTTTTTCAAATTTAATCCGACTTATAGTTTGTCAACACATGAATTTCCAAGTTGTGCATGCCGAAATTAAAAAATCCAAAAAACAAACTTGAAATACAAAAAAAAAATTATAATATACTGTATGATTGATAAAACTCGGATTATAACAATAATTAACCTAACTTACCGATAAATATTTCTCTATTATAATTTATCTCTCTTAAAGTTAATCAATCGCAGCTTTACCTCTGATTTAGTATTTATTGATATTTTTTTATTTCGATCCGTTTTGAATGAAACACACACTCGGCTGGGTCCAGATATTCGGTCTCAGCGTGACACCGACCGCTTACCCAGATCACCCAGCTGACAAATCGCCCCTTCCGAATGCTCTATATCACCTGTCAATCATCTATAATTAATCTTATTTTTTGATAATTATGATATTAAAAAATATGGACAGGAAGATGATAATTAGTTCCGATGCTTTGATTCATGTATAAATGTAAAAAGCACTGTTCAAAATTCATATCGCAAAAAAGTTTGCTCATCTTGTTGATCATCTCGTGACCTCCAGAGGGGATTTTATTCTTTCATATATTTATTTCACCATCTTCATTTAATAAAACAATGTAAATAAAAGATCGAACCAGATTATTTGCGCTTTTTTGTGCTCTTTAGGCCTCAAATACAGTTGTAGTTTACAAATATTCATAATCAAAACGGTCATTTCATAGATTTAATCTAAAACAATTAATTTTACTCTTTTTGAGCGAAACAAGGTTAGAGAAAAACGAGAAATTGAAAATTAGAGTTTAACAAAAACTTCGTTACTCCAATAATACTTATCAGAAAATAATTGAAAAATGCTTCAGTTAGGTAATTATTTAATGTTTCATATGTAATTAAATACTTATTTGAAAATGTCTGAGTTTTGATATATAGACAGAAAATCGAAAATGTGACTTTTATCGCTGAAGGAGTGTCGCTTTTGAGCCCTTTGAAATTGAAAAAATACTATTTAAAAAGACAAGTTTGAAGATTTGTGTTGACTTTTTCATTAGTCGTAACTTTGAGATCGAATGTGTGATAGTGATTTTCATGATTTTTGAAAAAGGGCTTGTACAATTTAGTACAAGAAGGGTGTAATGGATAGAAATTATTGGTGTGTAATGGTTAAGGGGTCTTCCGCATGATTTGATACTTTTGAAAAAAAATAATAGTACCAATATACAGTAATTTGAAAAAGTACTCAAATTACGTCAAAAAAATTCCAGGGTCAACTTCAACGTTTTCAGCCTTTTTCTCATTACACGAAAGTCTGCAATATAAATCACGTGACGAAATAATCCCAAAAATAAGGTTAAAAAAATGTCATGAATAAATCCTTATTTCTTGAAAAATAAGATCACGTGACCTTTTTTTGGAAAATATCATTATGTTCAAAACTCTAAAATTAGGTGTTTATTATCTCAACAAATTTGTTTCGGGCGTAATTGAGTACTTGAGCCAAAACCTTGATTTCTAAGTTTGAAGGTCACGTGATCGTTTTTGGACTTTAGTGTAATTGTAAAAAAGTCTTAAAAACTCCTAAAAAACATCTTCACTAATTTCAAAAAGTGATTTAAGCATTTTTTGAAAAAAAACAGTACCATTTTGACCGACCTTATTTCTTGAATATACGGTCACGTGATCACTTTTGGGCTTTGGTGTAATTGAAAAAAAGTCATAAATTTTTTTTCTGATTACAATGAAAGGTTTTATTTGATTCAAAAAATTTTTGCAAATAATAAGTACTGTAATACAGTAAAAATTTTCAAAAAAAACGCACAAACGTCATTTTTTCTTCAAGTTAATCGATAACTTTATAACTGATCTTGTCATTAATGTTTAAGCGTCGTAAAATGCGATTTAATGGTGAATGGTCACTACTTGCCGGAAATCGAGTCTACGAGTTAAATTTACATTTCATGTTACATTTCAGAATGCAGTATAAATTTGGGAAAAGATGGAGAAATATGTTTTTGTTATTTTGATGAAACAGAATTTTGAAATTTGTTCGATTCTAGAAATTTGCATTTTAGTAAACCGGAAGTGAAAACTCGAAAATAAAAGTCGTTGGATTTAGTCAAAAGTACCATGAAATTAAAGCTTGGTTGATGCCGAAAAGAAAATCTGCTTACAGCTTTTTGATATTTTGAGTTTTTCTGGTCGAAAATTGGGTTTCAATGTTTTCCAAAATAAATTACTCAGAAAAATTCTCAAAAAATGAAACTTTCGTACTTTTTTTAGATTTTTTTTCAATAAGTTTATGCTTTCTGTCAATGTCTTGCTATTTTCACACCCCAAAGTACCCTTAAAAGAGTACGACCGCTACCCCCTTAATTTTTCTTTGACAAAAAATGTTTAGGATCATAAGGACAACTATTATTTGTATACTCCGCTTCATGCTTGGGCCACGGAGAAAATGACAGCCGAAAATAATGGGGAAACAACGTTTATTTTTGATCTTGTTGATGAACATTATGAAGAAAATCTAGAAAGGCGAAAAAGTGAACAACAAGACCACGATCTTTTTACAAATTCTACCGATTCTACCCGATCTTCCATATTACCATCTGAAGCAGGTCACAAAGTATAATCTTTTCTCGTGATTTACATCCTCATGCTTGATAATAGCTCTCACGGGCTTGGAAAAGTGTTAACTAGGGGAATATTTCTGAATTTATTTTATCTTTTCTGGTGAATTAAGGGGGTATCCGACACGTTTAAATTATTTTCAAACGTATGCCCTGTTTTGTTTTTTGGAAGCAAACCAGTAACAAAAATGAATATGCAGCTAAAATCAGCTGTCTTTCACTTCTGAGTCTCGAGATATGGTCTCCGTCGGATACCGCCTTAATTAATTTAAGTCAATGCGATTTTTAATTGCAAAAAAAATCTTTACAATCAGTTTTAATACTCTCAATTTAATTGCTGGGTTAATTCTTATCAGAATGTCGTAGGCTTTTATTGATAAATAATTTGAAGATTTTTTTTTCGCGATCTGTGTTTCAGAACACGAACGCGCCCGTGAAGTTCTCCAAAAAAACTCATATTTTATTTTTGAACTTTTTGTCAAATTCATTAAACAATAATTTGAAGACGACAATCTGGCAACCCTGTAGATTACTCAATGCATTTTAATCTTGCTTTTAAAACTTTTACATTTTTCAAAAAATAGACAAAATACTACTGATACGGCAAACCATAGTATCAAATCGAGAGTTCTCCTCGGCCAAATAACCTCGAGTGTTTCAATCTCCCCTCTGCTTTTCTAGGAAATGCTCTCCATTCTCCTTTCTTCTCCTTTAGAATACTCTCCTTTCCTTATTTCTTCGAGGAGAGGAGAGCTTTTCTCTTATTTTTCTGTCCTCTCCATTTGATACTATGCTGAAAACTACAGTATGTAAAAAATTGTTCGAGACCAACAAGGGAAATTTTTCTGGATCAAAACCTATGATTGGCAGGAGAATTACTTTCAATCCAGAGGAAATTGGAGCTTTTGGTCTCGAACAATTTTTTTACATACTTAACTAATAAGTAGTTTCAAACGCTTAAACCATCAGTGGCCCATATTAGACAAAACTTTTCTGTGCGCTTCCGGTCTTCAAGTAATGAGTAAAACCGAGAAGTAAAACTTTTTCATCGTTTTATTTTAGAATTGATTATCAATTTCGAAAATTTCTGCTATTATAGACCAATAAAAATGATGTTAAATTAAAAAAAATAAATAATGCGATTTACTGTAACATTTTAAATGAAAAGGCCAAGAACAAGTCAGTTTAATGACGCCTTTAGCAAAAGTGCGCAAACGTTTGACCAATGAGCGCGCTCAAAAGGGGTATGTTTTTAGGGTCACAAGCAAAATGGCGAAAAAGTAAATTATAGAATTCTACATTTTGCTTTTTGGGCCATTTTCATCAACATTTACGTAGAATTTGTAAAGTAAAAAATGACGAAAAAAGTGTAATCTGAAACATGAGATTAAGGGAAATTACGACCCTGTTTTTTAATCTTAGGCTAAACCGTATATACCTTTACAATATCGTGTAAGATTTAAAAAAAAATACCATTTTTGAGCGCGCTCATTGGTCAAACGTTGGTGCTCTTTTCTTAAAGATGACTCATAAATTATGAGTCATAATTCAAAAATCATACCTTTGATAAAAGGTGCCTAATCTCCCCTAGCCTAATCAATACCAAGATACACCGATTTGATCGTAGCACTTTGTTAAATAATCATTATGATCAGTTTATCAATTACTGGGTCCTCTGGTCATTTTTTCCACTTTTTTAGCCAAAATTTTTATATAAATCGGTTTTTGAAAACGACTTATCCGATTGAGTTCTAAGATAGCTAAACTGAGCTTAAATATTAAGAGGAAACTATTTCATAGAAAAGGGACCAAATCAGACCATTGTTTCCAATTTTTTTAACAAAAACTGATAATTTGAAAATTTCAGTAATCTTAGAAAATAATAGAAGAATGGTCTGATTCGAGTTTGAGCTATCTAAGAACGTAATCGTACAAGTGGCAACAAATGACCAGAGAACCCCGCAATCGATATGATTTGCTTGACAGTGTCAAGTTGACACAACTTCCTGGATTATGCATAAATGAAGTTTTAGCAATGAATTTACAAAAATTATGATCTACGATTTAAGGGGGTACCCCTCATGGGAAAACAGGATTTTGTGTTTAGGGGGATTTTGTGTTTAGGGGGTACTTTTTTTAAATTTATATCTTTATTCTAAACAACGTTTCGCAGGATGCATTATCAAGTTTTTGAATGAAATAATGTTTGAGCGTTTCAAGACTTCATAGATTTAAAAGTCTAGAATTGAATAAATTTTGTGTGGGCAGAGAAAATTTTAATTTTTTGGCCCACATTTAAAATACTTTTTTTAAAGTTCATAAAAAGTAACAAATAAAATGCAATTTACAAACAAAAAATACTGGTAAACAATGGTATGAAACCAGCTATGAAAAATACCTGTGCAAAACTTCAACCAATCTCAGACACAAAGACACTTGTCTAGTTTGTACATCCTTGAAAAATTCAGTGGTCTGATGAAATTATGTTAGCTTCGTAATTACGAATTTGTATAAAAACAAACGCATTAGAATTTGATAAATTTTATTATATTATTGCCGAAATTTTGTTATATTATTAAAAGCATTTGATTATGAAGAAGAAATCAGCTCCGAATCTAAATCTGAAAAATATTCAGAAGTAAAATCGGAGAGTTCATTCCAGCAGTTTGCATAATATTCGACGATTCGTAAAAGATGTTTTCTGGTATTTGAGCAAAGATTGTTTCGGTGAATTGCAACTGCACGGGTAGTAGCCATCAGAATTTCAAGGGCTTCAGAGTCATCCGTTGAAAGTTGAGGACCAAGACGTTTCATTGCAGTCCCAAGAAAGCGAGCTATAATTTAAAAAATGTGAATTAATTTTTTGATAATTACTCATTTATTTCAAAAGTTTAAGTGCTAGTCGCCAAAAAGTCAGAAAAAGTGTTTTATAATTGATTTTCTGAGTGAAATACAAGAAAAAAATATCTCAATTTTCCAAGTTCATTACAAGGAAATTAGCCATCTATCTTTAAATCACAGCAGGGGGGAAGCTTTGATTCGGAGGATTATTTCTAAAATTTGTTTCAAAGGTTTGTCCCAGGGTTCCCTAATGATGAGTTCAAGGAAACCGCCAAGTTGAGATAACTTCATTTTGTTGTCTTTTTTGATCAAAAACAGTACACATTTTTGATCTGGAAATATTGAAAAAAAAATTAGTTTCATAACTTTAAAGACTACCCAATGTGTTTTAGCTTTTGGGGTGTTCCCCGAGGAGATTCACGCTTAACCAATCAGAGCGCGACTTGGTTAGTTTATTTAAGGGGCGTTTCAATCTCCCCGGGGAAAACCCCAAAAACTAAAACACATTCGGTATTTTAATGACTTTTTGTTTGTGTCTTATAATTACTAATCAGGTGGGCAAGATTTAGGAGTAACTTTTGGCTTGGGCGGAGAGCATCTTACAACATCTCTGATAATAGCGTCACACCAAGGATAACCTACGCGAAATCTGGTTCGATGGATTAGGTTGTATAAGCCGAATCAAAAATGTAAGTTTCAGAAAAGTAGGATCTTGTAAAAAGTTTATTTTTTAACAAAAACGATGAAATAATCCAGTGATCAACAAACAATGATTTTTTAATAAGAATCATTAATTGAATTTTTTCATCCTACAACAATCTCCCTTTCGAATACCCCCTTTTATGTTCAGAAAAGCCTATATTCAAACTCGTGAGTTCAGAGCTAGTTTTGTTAAACTTTTATAGACTGTGATGAGTCATCACTAGTACCTTTTTTGAGAAAGTTTAACCATATAAACTCAAAGAATTAGTGCTGAGGGGTTTAGTTTTGCAGATAAATCTCCTGGTACTGACCCTAGTCATCACTGATGACCATATATATTAGCTCCATATCGAAAATCCTGCCTAGTTGTAAAAATTTATCACTACGTCATAAATAGAGAAATCCAGTATTTTCATTCGTCACTTCTNAATTTCGACCCAAACTTTTTCTTTATGCGTCAGAAATGACAAAATGCTCTCTAAAAAATGAGAAATCTGATAAACTGAAAAAATTTTTCGATAATAATCCGAATTTACTAGTTTGCCCTTGGAATAAAAATAAGGATATTGTTATCTATACAACTAATCAATATGAGGAAAAGATAGGAACAGTATTATTATGGCCCAAATTTGAAAAAACTTGTAGAAAACCCATTTGATAATGATATAAAAGAATTTTACTCAGAAATAGCACTTTTTGAAGATTATTTTGATGAAAAAACTATGGAAAAACTAGACCCAAATCACGGGTTAAAAAAATTTTATACAAAAGTGAAAACCCACAAACCTGATTGACCTATAAGACCAATTATTTCCAGTATAAACAGCATAACTATCGGCATTTAAAAAGTTATCTTAGAAATATTAGGGCCTATAAATAAAAACCCACAAAAAAGTGTCGAAAATACAGAACATTTTAAAATAGAATTTGAGAAAGTAAAAAATAACCTCAACCTAGAATCGCATGAAATTATTTCATATGATGCAAAAAATCTATTCACAATAGCGTTTACCAAATATCAAACGTTCCATACAGCGTTTTTCGCAAAATAGAATTAAATGATATGCAGAGTCAACATGCAGTTATCATCCGCCAATTACTGATTCCAATGATTTTTGAAAATGTTTTTCTCTGGATTCAAAATTTGTTTTCTATAATTCTGAAGATCGAATATATACTTAACTCCCTAGGTCCATTTCTAATTTTTGGAGTTAGTGAATATAGGGAGTGTAAAATTCAACTAGATAAAAATTCGCGACAGCGTTTTCGCTTATAATGTTACGATCACAAAAATGATTTTTTTGATGATTTTGGACATGAGTCCTGATGATAGTTATCAACAATAGATATAAATTTCACTATCGATTTTTTGATTCGAGAAATATACAAAAAACCTACATACTTCTTCAAAAATTTTTGTGTAAAATTTGAAAATGGGAGGACTAAATTTCCACCGAAAACACTTTTCAGAACTCTCTTATTTAACGTTTTAACGAGGTATAGTTCATTTACAGCACATATTGGATATTTTCGTCAAACTTCCGGTTGTTCTATGGGTAGCAAACTTTCACCCCTTTTAGCCAACCGATTCCTAAATGTGATGGAAAATACAATATTGAAGATATATGAAGAAAATAATGACCTTAGTTTTTATAGACGATACGTTGATGATATTTTGTGTGTCATTAAAAAG
>SCLH01001086.1:203529-226551 GCA_004367855.1 Oikopleura vanhoeffeni | reverse complement strand
ATAGAAAATTTTCATTTTTTTTTTTAAATTGCTCTCAAATTTGATAGTTTTCATTTATTTTAAAGCTTTGTTCCAAAATTAGACAAAAATTTTCGAAAATCCCAGTAAATTTTCTTGAAAGTTAGATAAAAAATTTTAAAAACCAAAGTAAATTATTGGAAAATTGCCTAATTTTTAAATAACATTGTGAATTTCAAAAGAAAAGGAAAATTTTATATATTTGTATAAAAAATTTGACGTTTTTATTTTTAAACGCCTATTACTTTGTTTTTACTCATGATAAAGACAATACAAAAACATATTGTTTTAGCTCAGAACCCTGAGCAAATAGCAACTAGATTGTTATCTGCCTTAACCATCCGGTTGACCAAGTTCAACCAAACTACAGTTTTCAATTTAAAGCTTATAAACCGTGTTAAGTTCATGTTTAAAATATATCAAATTATTTCAAAATTGAACAATTTTCAGTAAAATTTGAAAATTTTGTCAAACAGTTATAAATTTTCTTAAAATGTTTTAAATTCCAATTTGAAATTGGACAAAAACTTGAAAATTTTCTTAAATATAAGTAAATTTTCTAACAAATTGGCAAACTGAAAAAATTAAAAATTTTTTTTTAATTTTTAAAAGTTGAAAATTAAACATCTGAAAACTTTATTCAAATTAGAAATTTTGAAACTATTTGACCTTCTTTTTTTGCTCAATTCAAAAATTTCCTTGTGAGGATGCTCCCCATCTTTGAAACCAACTTTGAAGTCAAGACTTCTGAACTTTTTGGTTCTGTCACTGTCTAATTGATCAAATGTTTTTTCTATATTTTTTTCCGCAAGATTATTGTCAAACCATTAATTTGAGAGTATTTTGGTCAATTTTCATAATAAAATGAAGAAATGGTGGGGTATCATCTTTGAATGTTGTTTTAAGGGCTTATTAAACTTGTTGGTTCCCCATTTTTTCCCGCATTTTGAAAATTTTCTAGAATTTTTCGATCTAAGAAGAAAAAAGTTTTTCAAATCAGATTGTTTTTATTGAAAATGAACAAGCAAGAATTTGAAATGAACGACCAGGAGTTTGCTGATGTTTTAACTTCAACAAGAAACGATGGTGATTATAAAAATTTGGACGACATAACATTTCAGTCAACGATAAATGCTGATGAACACCTTGGGCAAAATTTTTCCGATCCTGAAACTGCCCATAAAAAGTCAAAATATCTTTCTGATAGCTCAGAAGATGATATAGAAGTAAGAGAGGTGACACTTTACGAATTAAAAAACGTAATTCGTAGAAAATTTGGTGGTCCAATTTTTAAATTTCTTCATAGTAATGGTATATTTACAAATTATCACATAGAAAGAACAACTAAAAAATTGATCAAAATAAATTGCGTTATTGCGACCTGCTTGGCCAGAATGAGTCTTATTTGTTAGAACGAAGATTTGAATAAAACGCAAACACGTACACGTTATGTCATAAAACTGGACAACACTAATGAAAATGTGTTTAATAAAAATTCTTACGATATGGTTTCAACCTCTGGGATTCATACATGCATTACATCTGCAACAAATACTGAAAAACAAGAATTGATGGAATATTTGAAAAAGTTTTATTTACGAGCTATCCGACATTTCAATGATAAGTATTGGTAAATGTTATAAACGTGCAAAAATGAGGGCAATTGAGAACTTTGGGGCTAAGTTTGTCATCAACAACTCGCCAAATTCCGAATTAGTTAAAGCTTATATTAAAAGATTGAAAAATAAAGCTCGTGCATCTACGATTGACATAAATATTGAAAATAAATCCGACTTTTATTTTCCAGAATCTCACAAAAAATGCCGAAATTCTTCATCAAACAGTTCATCAAACGTTACAATTTATGACATTTGAAAAGAAAACCAGGTTATATATTGGTAAGCACGCAACTCAATTTAGCTCAATATAGCCTCAAATCAACTCAAGTTTCGACGAATCACATTAAGTCTCAACACTATTTGAAATATGTCGTTAGGACAAGTTAAAAACCGCGATTAATAATTTGTGGACAATCAGAGCTCCCGATTCATTTTTTTCAAATTTCCTTCAACTAAAGAATCTTGTCCTCAGACGGCTCAATGTAGACTCTTTGTAAACCCTGCTATTCTCAGGTTATTGTGGTGCTGGCAACCATACCTAGCATGTACACCATTANCCGCGGTTAATAATTTGTGTCCAATCATAGCTCCCGACTCATTTTTTTTTAATTTCCTTCAACTAAAAAATCTTGTCTTCAGACGGCTCAATGTGGACTCTTTGTAAACCCTGCTATTCTCAGGTTATTGTGGTGCTTGCAACTATACCTCAAGATGATGGATCTCGGCTTAATTTACCATGTTGCTACGCTTTTATGTCACAGAGAACAGAGGCTTAATATGACCAAGTTTGGAGCGAAATCGATCAATTAATTCCAAAATATTCAACTAATATAAATTTTCCAAATAGAAAACACATTATTCTACAATTAAACAGAACCTTACTTGATAATTTGGATAATTTAGCCGCAAATCATCAGTATAATACTCTACTCAAATCAAAATTGATTAAATGTATCAATTATGTGGAAAAAAGATTTTTAAATGACGAAAAATTATGCTGGTTTCCTACGATTATTCAAAATTATTCCAAATATCTTGACTTGACAAACAACCAGGTCNGGCTGAATATGACCAAGTTTGGAGCGAAATCGATCAATTAATTGCAAAATATTCAACTAATATAAATTTTCCAAATAGAAAAATGGACAGTCGAATAATCGTAACCGATTCGGAAAAAAGCCTGACAAATTCTCTGGAAAAACGAGTGGCAAAATTTGGACCCTGTTGGTTTCTGAACCGTTGTTATTTCCATTTGGTAGCAAATTTGAAAAAAAAATTTAGTGAAGAGCTAAAAAATGAAATTTCAAAACTTCATAAAGATTTCTATCCAAGAATATTCGAAATTTATACCGTGCAAAAAAAACTAGCTTATTTTCCAATTCACATCATTGTACAATTAAACAGAACCTTACTTGATAATTTGGATAATTAAGCCGCAAATCATCAGTATAATACTCTACTCAAATCAAAATTGATTAAATGTATCAATTATGTGTAAAAACGATTTTTAAATGACGAAAAATTATGCTGGTTTCCTACGATTATTCAAAATTATTCCAAATATCTTGACTTGACAAACAACCAGGTCGAGCGCCATAATGGCTTGATGAAACGCCATTGTCTGGAGTATTTAGGTAGTCGTGCTATCGATGGAATTCGAGCCTTGAAAGATCACATAATTTTCGAAAGTATTGAAAGTTTGGCTAAAAACAGAAATCAATATAGATTTACTAGACCATCACGCCCATCGGTAGCTTATTTCGACAAAATAACTGAAATAGTTGATTCATTTAGAATGCGAGAAAACAAAATTTTTAGCAACGACCAAATAGAAAAAATCCGACAAAAAATTATCGAAAAATTTACGTAAAAAAATGTAAATACTACTTTTAACTATATCTTTAATTTATCTTATATATTTGTACAACTAATAAATCTATAATTTTATAATTTAAAATATTAATTCGCTCAAATGCAAGAAAAAATCAAATGCGGGAAAAAATCTGATTTTTTTTCCCGCATAATGCGGGAAAAAAGACCCGAGACCTTTTAATCGCTTCATAATCTTTCCAACTTTTCAAATATTTATGCGTGAAATGCTCAATTTCACGCACCTGGTCACTCCATATACCGTTATGGTCAAATGCGCATCGNAAAAAAACTCGAGTTTTTTTCCCGCATTTTTTTTATGCGGGAAAAAAATCTGACTTTTTTTTCCCGCATAATGCGGGAAAAAAGACCCGAGACCATATGTACTTCTATTAACAAAATTTGATAATAATCGGTCAATTTTGCTTCAAATTGAATCATACTATTTGAAACGTATGAAGGTTTCACATAATTGATTGCTAAGTCCATTACAAACAAATTGTGGGTTTGTTTTTGGCATTCAAAATAAGTTAGGTAAACGGGTTCACAAAATTCGAATTTTGGTTCAAATTTTACCACATAAATATAGTTTGAAACGTTTGAAATTTTTACATAATTGATGGCTTAGCCCGTTGAAAAAATATTTCTCTTTTGCTTTTTATAAGTGAAAATAGGGTAACATTTCTGATGTGTTGTCTTGTCACCTATTGTCCACGCCTACGCGGGACTAAACCAATCAAAATATTGTATTTTCTGAATTCCTTTCTTTCAGTACAATTCAAGAATAAAACAGCAACGCTTCTTTCATTTACACCCACAACTCCCTTAAGTGGGTGTCACTGATTTGAGCCTCTTCCAAGGTCATTTCCCGCCACACTAGCAAAGGTGATATTCCAAAAACATTTGTAACCAACAGAACCAACCTTCGCGGTAATTTTGAATTAAACAGTAATCAGATACAATCCCACCTACGCCGACACCTACGCTTTTGAAAAGCTTCTTAAAAAGACACGCAGTTTGTACCTACTCCTTCAATTTTCATCATTTTCCATTATTTTTTTGTGTGAGGCTCCGAAGGAGCCTAACAAATAATACAAAATTGCTTTTGTTTTGAAATTTTGCTTTCGGCGGCCAAAAAACGAAAACAAAAATTATTGATTTATTTATGATTTTAATTGAAAGTGCGATAATTTGTTTTCTTTTGACGCTACCGAGTTAAAAATTGCACCAAAATCCTTAAAAGTGTTTTTATTTACGGAAAAAATTATGTTGAAGCATTTTTCCTGGTTTCTAATTTTTGTATAAAATTTAGGCTCAAAATGAAAAGTTGACATGGCCCCCAAGAGACGCCGAATCAATATTTCAATAAAAACTCTCTAGTTCATTGCCAAACAATTCTTGGGCTTACAGATGCAGTATAAGTCGAAACTGTATCTCTAAAACTGGTGCAGGAGATAGCTTTTGCCTGAACCTCCCAAACTGACCATTTCAAAATGTTAAGTTTTGTTTTTTTCGCGATTTTGTCCGCTGAAAGCAAAATGTTAAAACAAAAGCGCTTTTGCATTATTTGTAAAGCTTCTTCAGAGCCTGACACTAAAAAATAAAAAAAAATGATGAAAATTAAAGGAGGAGGTACGAACTGCGTGTCTTTTTAAGAGGCTTTTTAAAAGCGTAGGTCTCGGCGTAGGTGGGATTGTATCAGATTACTGTTCAGTTCGAGGTTGATTTTGTTAGTTACAAATGCTTTTGAAATATCACCTTTGCTAGTTTGGCGGGAAATGACCTTTGAAGAGGCTCAAATCAGCGACACCAACTCCCTTAAGGGAGTCCCCCTCGCGAAATTAAAGTGTCTAAAAATTTGACCCGTAGCTAAGTAATTTAAGCGAAACTTATAAGATTGGTCATGGTCTCGCGGTCCAGAAACCACTAGATGGCGTCCTGGCCTCTAACTTAGAAACACTTAGAAAAAACAAATAGAATTTTTTTCTGAGAATTGAAATTTACAAAACAAAGAAAATCTCGAATAATACCCATCTCAAATTTATTCTTTGAATATTTATGTATCCCTTTAACAACCTTTTGTTAATCTATGATGTGGGGGCTGAGGGAGCCAATCCTGACACTCCTAAGACCCCTCCTAGCCACTTATAGGGCCGCTTTTCAACCCGCACATCGTAGATTAACAAAATGTTGTTAAAGGGATATAGTTAGGGGTTTTAACTCCTACAGGCTACAAAATTATTTCCATTGATTTTATAAATGTTTTTTCTTCGGAAAATTCAGAAATTTTTTTTTTAATTCCACTTTTTCTTCCATTTTGACCCCGATGCCGGTCCGACAGAAAATTTTATATAAGATTTTCAGAAATTTCAGACAATTTGGCATCTGGCATGAAAATTTTAGAGAGAGGAATTTATATTGGACAGAAAAGTATTATTATTTATTATTAATAATAATAATTGATAATAGTTAATAATAATTATTTTGGGTCACGTAAGAAGATTTTCAAGTTTATTTTTTTATCTATTAAGTAGTTTTTGAGGGAGTTTCGGGACTTATTTCAGGTTATTTAGGGTAAAGTTGGAACATTTTCGACCATTTTTTTGGTCTTTTTGAGTCATGTTTACTCAAAACCGAAAGTTTCCGAAAATTATAATTTCACATTTTCGAGTTTCTATTCCTACCCGATGCATATTTTAACAAATATCTCAGAATCGTTAACCCCTAAGATTTGAGTCGTTGAACTTTTCTGTCCAATATGAATTCCTCTCTGAAATTTCTATGCCAGATGCCAAATTGTCTGGAATTTCTGAAAATCTTATTTAAAATATTCTATCGGACCGGCATCGGGGACAAAATGGAAGAAAAAGTGAATATACATTTTATTTCTCACATTTTTGGGGTCAAGTTAGAAGTAAAAACAAATTTTTTTTTTCGAATTTCCTGTCTAAATTTATTACAAAACGCACTTAAAAATATTTCAAGGCTCCAACGAGTTAAAATCTGGAAAACATTTCATATTGCCATGTATAATTTATACAAAAGGTTAGTTTAGGTCATTCAGGGTCAAGTGAGAATATTTTCGACAATTTTTTTGATCTTTCTGGGTTATTTTTACTATATGCTCAAGATTTCCGAAAAATTGAATGTCAATTTCTCTAGTTAGTTTTTTGACTCAATCCCGGCGGAGACACTAGATATAGTATGTGTTTAAAAAGTTATTAAGTGATTAACATGTTATCAAAATGTATACTTTGAAAATGTCTTCGTTTTGAAATATAGACAGAAATATCAAAACAAATTTTTACTGGCGGCAAAGTAGTGTGGTGTTTGAGGACTTTTAAAGCAAGTCTTAACTGGAGTAAGCACTAATTGGTTTCTGATGGTTAAGTCGTTAATTTAGTCTTGTTGAAGTTCAACCATTGAAAAGACTAACTAGCTAACTGAATATAACAACCGCCAGATGACTCAAGTTAATGACTTCGGCCATAAATTTGAGTCAAGCTCATTTTATAAGCGATAGTAAGTTGGATAATTGATTCATTATTTATCCGAAAATGAAGGGTTTTAAAATCACATTGTACGTTTTTTTGATGCATCTAGCCACGTTCGGTAAAGTGAATGGTCAATTAGGTAAGTTGTGACAAAATAATGTGCAGTTAACTTGTTGTGATTACTTTTATAAATCAGCCTGCGATAAAGATTTATTGAAAAATGAGTTTCGGTTACAACTTTCCAGGACATTTTTTAATTTAAAGTAAGCGAAATTTTGTGCAGATGTGAATATCTATTTTGAAGATAATTTTATGTTTTAAATTTATTATGCTTCACAAAAACAAGCAAAGTCAATAATTTGATGTATGAAATTTTAAAAAAATCAGATAAAAAATTGAAGGCTGTGAGTAAATTTAAGCGTCAGTCAGTTGAACTTTAAAACAGATTATAGCGTCAAACAATCAACTTGACACAATTAATTTTGTTCAGTTTCTATTCACCTTCATGCATCATTTAATGCTTGATTTTGGTGACATTTTGTCACAAATAACAATTTAGAGCAATAAATGAGCGCTATCCAAGCCCATTTTCAATATTTTTACCATATCAAGTATAAGTTTGGAAATCATAATGTAAAATCTTCTTTAAAAATGTAATACAATTTTCACTAAAACATAATTTGAAGTTTTACTTTACACTTTAGAAATAAGCTGCGAGTAAACTCAAAGTCAATTTTCAATTAATCTGATCTTATTAGTCTGAAAAAACAAGATATCTATCGAAAAATATGATCAATCAGGTTAATTACTTTGGTGATAAAAACTGCTCGTGAAATATAAGTATTTCAGCAGGAAAACCAGTCTACCAGGATAAATGCACTTCAAATTTAAATATTTTTTCAAACTTTTTCTTAAGTTATGAGCGATTGTAACTTTGAACTATAATCATTAATGATTAATCACTAAAGCTTATCAAACCACTAAAGTCATTCATTATTTGATGATCATTACAATTTTCGAGAAAAAAGCAATCTTAACATAATAAAATTAAGAGGGGGGATTAAATAGGGCTCATACGAGTAGAAGTTTTAAAAAAATTGAAAAATATTCTGAATAAAACATGTACAGATCAGCATCACAATTTTGTTGTTGACCTTGCCATCTGAACTCATACTCCAAAAAAGTATAGCCGACTTCTTGAGCCTAAACTAGTACTACAAGTACGGGCATAAAAACCACTGTAGGTTTACTTTTACATAAGATTAAGGTGGTTACCCCTTAAAACAACTCAAATTTGGATAGCAAAACCGAGTTCTCCGTGAAAAACGGACAAGAAATAATGAATTAATTATAATAAATAACCAATTCCATCACAGACGAAGGATGCGAAATACAAGCAGAACTCGATGCATATTGTTCCGCTATGGCTGTCGATGGTACTGGAGAATACAAGTGTGACGATGCCATTGATGGTAATGCAAATTTTAAAGTTTTTTGAGACAAATTGAAATTGAATTAAAAAATCATTTCTCTTTATAGAACTGATAATGAATCTTGAAACTAGAAATAAAAAAATAATTGATAATTAATTTTTGAAGGTATGATGGCTCGATTTGGCCCTGACGCAACTGGACTAGAAAGAATATGGGGATGCTATGCGGAATTTGAGTTTAATAATACTTTTCCAGCTTGTATCACAAACGATGGAGGATACACAACTGAAGGTTGTTCAGACCCAACAGAAAGTCGAGGATTTTGTGAAGCTCCAGCACTCACTCAAATTATTGATCAACTGCTGGCTTATGGATGTGATAATGTTTGTGTATGGTTGCGCACAGAAAAACTGACATCTAGAATAAACGTAAAAAAAGTTAATGGCATTCCGGGATGTAGACACTTGGTTCTAAAAGTTTTTGTTATCTAATATAAATTAATATTATAAGTAAAGTAGAAGAGTGAACATTATAAAAAAAGTTTTGTTAAAAATTAAGTTGGGGCTAACATCCAACTATTTTAACCAAAAATTAAGGTCATAATTTGGGTCTTGAATTAACTGAATGTAACCATTAAATTGAAATAAGATAATTGCAGCACACCTTAAAAAGTCATTTTAAACATTAATACTAAAAAAATTTTCCAAAATTATCTTGTTAAGATTTTTTCCGATAATTTTTCTTTTTTATACTTACTTTTTAAGTTCTACCCCTATTTTAACACTCGAATATTTCACTGTGCGCAACCCTATGAATGTGGTGAAGAATTTGATGATGAATTTTATAATGAATTTGGTGATGAATTTGATGATTGTGATGATGATTGTGGTGATGACGGATGTTCTACAGCTGAAGAACTAACAAAAAATACAAAAGGTTTAGTGATAACTGAAGAACTAACAAATTATCAACTTATTATTCGTAACTTTTAGCAACGACCACCTCCTAAGAATACGATCGGTCGTGATCTGACGGTGATCTTTCGTACTGTTCAAGTTCCAGCAAGCTGTGAACTTAAATTTTTCGAAATAAGTTTAAGCGTCAGTACCACACTGTGACCTGTTTACATGAAATCCAATATTAAGTGAAAAATTCAAAAGAACACCCTTGTATTGATTATATGGACTTGAATAAGTTCATTGACAAAAAATTGGCTTATTTTAACACAATTTAGTCAATCGATTAAGCGACAGATTTACTGTTTAATTTGACCAAACAGGCTAGTTTCAATGTAATAGGTCAAAATAAACTCACAGCCGAAAATAAGTTAGATCTGACGTCATTTTCTTGGTCGGGACGAAATTTGCACAGGCTGTCACTTATCACAGTATGTATTTCTTCACTCTCGAAATGACTTCTTGTTGTGAAGGAAATTTCCAAAAGTGTTCAATGGTAACTTGGTGGATAATATTTGAAAGTTAAGCTATACTTAGAGATAATTCCTGGGATTTGAAAAAGGAGAAATATTAGTTGTATCCTGATGATTTTTAGGGAGTATATACAATTGACCTCAAAAATAAAAATAATAGCCTTTGAAGAAAAAACTTTCACCTGGTTACGGTAGCACCAAAAATATGTTTTTTTAGTTTTTTAAAAATAGTTTCTAAGCAGAAACTGTAATTCTTACTATATTTATGTCAATTTCATCAGTATTGAGTAACAATTTATTTACAAAATATATTTTTTGGCCGGATTTTTTCGGCTAAAAATCCCAGAATTTATCCCTGGCTATAGTCGATGACAAGCGTTTGAAAATATTATGCGCCTAGTTGGCATTTGTATTGACTGGAATTTTATTCACAGCACGTTGCCTTTTCGGGAGTGAAAATACTTATACTGTAGTAGACATCAAATTTTTTTTAAAGTATAAAAATTGCTGATTAATTTTTTTTAATTTAATTTGTATCACATTATATGATACTCGATGTGATTTTCAAGTTCATTACACGTACTAGCAGCTTTAAATGAATTATATTCACATTCATCTTTAAAAAGCAAAATATCAATGGCTTGTCAATAGCTCTCTCGGAAGTTGCTAATACATTCATGAAAAAGTCGGCCTCAAGCAAATATATATAATAAACTTGAAAGTAACCTTGAAGATCGTTTACCGTTAACAAATACAATCAGAAAAAGAAATCACTTCACTTTTTCAAGATTCGGAAAGCAGAATTATTCTGATGGAAATCGCAATGATAAGATGTTGAATAACACCGACATATGATGCAAAAGGTCAAAAAGTTCATAGCTTTCAAGCGCTGAAACAGCAAATAAAATCATCAATTGACAATGACTGATCGTATTTTTTGGCCTGTTTAGTGTTGGAAAAAAAATATGCATTAAGACTCTCAGAGTAAAGATCCTGAATATTGGAATTATGCAAACAACGCTGGATACTAGATCCCAATCAAAACTCTGGATTGCAGAATAGGCCGATTTCATTTATCATACTAGTATTTGACAGGGATCAACCAATCAAATGATCAGATTTCACATTTTTCATATATTCAGTATTTGTGCTCTGAGGGTCTGTTATCTTTTTACATTTATATAGTATATACTATAGTGTATACAAAAGATTGTTCACAGACACTATTTTCTAGTAAACACAAAATTTAACTGCCTTATCATTAGTTTCAAATAGCCAAAATGCATAAAAATTGTCGTTGTGAAAATTTTATCTGGAAATCGTCCATAGATTCTATGGCAAACAGTAGAGTTTCCAATTAAATCTGAAAATATAAAATTTTAAAGATTATGCGATGAGCAAGTCGTAAATCACGACTCGTGATATATTTTATCTCACTTTTTTGCGATTTTACTGAAAATTTCACACTTTTTGAAAATAATATTTATGCTTGTACCACCAATTGATTTTTTTCGTAAGAAATATTTCAAATCTGTGAAATTTAATAAACCGTACATTGAGAGTCAGATACACCAGTTCGAGCCAATTGTAAATCAACAGAGATGCTTCTGGAAGTTGAAAATTCAGTGTTCTTGGAGAAAGATTTTAATCCAAAAACAGCAGAGCTACTTGCACCTGGATGTCCTGGGCTGGCTGTCCAACAAATGATTGTTTATTCTCTGCCGCTATCGTCAAAATGCGGAACGAAAATTTCTGAAAATGACACTCATATCATTTATAAAAATGAGCTGACAGGAATGTAACAAATGTTTATACATATGATTGAATAAATGCTTCTCATAACTACACAGTACCGTGTCACCAGTGAACACTAAAACAATATTACTAATTGTATTTGAAACAACCTGCTAGTATTGATAAGGTAGGCTAAAATAAGGTCACAGAAAAAAATTCGCATATTTTCGCATAACTAACTCAGGCGACTTAGTTTCAAAATTTTAAATTTGACCAATTTCAACAGTTTGTAATCTCGGAAAACTAAAATCAACTGTTGAATTTTTCCGAACGCCCACGCGATTTTCATTTATGCACGAAAAAATTTAGTACTGTGCACGAAAAAATAAAGTACTGTATTCATATCTTCGAAACTGTCCAATATCGACGATTTTTTGTTGAGAAAAAACTTTCGGCGATATTTGGAAGAGCTGTCAAATAGTTAGTAGGGCCGACATTTGGACAGGTGACAACTTACTACAAAAGCTTGCAAAAAAGGCTTCGTATCTTTGCGGCCAGTCGCATGACAAAGCTGACGTACGCTTGCCTCTAGTTGGGAAAGAAATTGTAGGTTAATTCAGAAAATATCAAAAAGTTGGCAAGATAATACGGTTAGAAATTCCTGATGAAAAGTTTAATTTTATAACGCCTGATTTCACTTATTTGTATACATCAATAAACCTCGAGCTAAAAGTTATGGGTGGCTTTTCGACAACTTGTATTTATAAAACTACGCCCGGGCTAGAAATTCTATAAATGACATTATGTGCTTTTGAAGTCACAAAAATATTCATTGTGATTCATAAAAGGTCTGAATTTTAGACATTAAGGTAAATAATTGTCCAAATTATATCATTTTTGCGTTAATTTGGAGGGATTCTTATTTTCTAAGTTATTTACGGATCCCCTGATAATAATTGCTGACCAATCAGCTCAACTTATTCATCAGCTGTGTTCACAACTAAATCTTTATATAATTTTATTTTAATTATATTTCTATCGTTTTATTCCCAGCAGGTGCCATAAAAAACCTTGTCCTGAATGCGGTCCCATGCGCCAATATGAAAACCGGTAAAAATGACTATTTATTGACAAAAAAACCGTAAAACGGTATATTTTCAACTTCAATTCTCTAACAAACTTTTATTTGTGGTTTTAATTCGATAATCCGAAAAACAAAATATAAACGACACATAACATGTTAAGTAATAGGACTTTACCTCGTCCTAATCCTTCACAAAAAATACTACTATTTGTTATCATTTACAAGCAAACGTTGGTAAAATAACATCCATGATAACTAGACGCCGCAGTACTGATATTACATTTTCTTGCGCTTACCCTAAAACCCAGGAAGTTGATATTGGAGGAATTCACCCGGGCATTGACTTTAACAATTGGGAAATTGAGTTAGAAGGAAGTTTCGTGATCCAAATGGCCCTTTATAACAGCAGCTCATTCACTTATTTACAGCCACCTGAGTTCAACATTATTATCAGCGACTTATTATTTACCCAAATTGATCTGAAAAATGCTCCCCAACACTTAGTAGTGCAACTTGCCAGTTGCTGGGCAACTCCACAGTAAGTGTTTTCAACGCCCAAGTTTATCGGTTTTTTGCCTCAGGTTTAATTTTCTTTCAGAATGCTAAGAACCGAAACTCTCCAGAAACACAATTTAACGGTCTTGGTTAAACTCAAGTTTGAGAAAATTACTTTTGAACTGTGGTTGATTACTTAAAAAAAAAACCCTTTTTTGGGCATATATAATTTTGGAGTATAATTATCTAAATTTATCATCAATGTATGATTAACTATAAAATTGGGAAAATTTGTTTTTAGAGCCTCATTTTTCGACGACCATCGTTCAAGTTTTGGATGATAACAAAGTGTTTCATTGATCATATCATCAAAAAATCGAAATTTTCGAGTTTTGGTTTAGAATTTTCAAAATAAAATTAAAAATAACGTTTGCTTTAATTGTACCACTTAAACTTCAAAATATAATAACGTTAACCAACTTTCTGATCGGTGTTTTAGTGATTGTATGTTACACCTATTTTCAAAAAAACTGAAGCATTTTTTTTCGAAATTTTGTTTTTGGGTCCTCAAAAAATTATATTTTGGGTTTGGGGTCGAAATCTTAAAACGTACCTGAGTTAACGTATTTTTGTTGTGTGAGGGAGCTTTGTGGTGGTTTTGTCATATTTTAGAGAAACTGTATAGCGAAATTTGAAAATCTGCATAAGTTTAAGTTTGGCCTACAACTTTTACGAGTCATGTCAACATTTCAGCTAATTTCAAGATAAATACTAGGAGGTGATAGTTTGACCATTGTTACGCAAGTACTCTCGTGTCGCTTATGTGTGAAGGAGTCTATGCATTGCATAAAGAAAAATTGAGATTTGTTTTTAACTAGATGAAGGATAGTTCTACGAGATGGCTCATCTGACTTTTATCCTTAAAGCACTGTATGGCTTATTTTTATCGAGAAAAATAAATTCAAGCGACCACTGCCCCCCTTTTTAAAACTCATGGTCTATGACTAGGGTCAGTACCGGGCCGAAAATCGACTTTTAAACTTTATTAGTTTATGACGAATGGTGATAAGTCACTTGTGCAGATTTTTGAGAAGAATTTTTTGAAATTTTTTTTTTTCGAAACGTTTTCATAATGTTTTTGGCATTTAATTGTTTAAATTGACAATTGAAGTAGGTGCTCATGCCTGCTCAATCCTAAAATTATGCTTATCGATAGCAAATGAAATTTTAGGTCGAAAAAACAATAAAATTGGCTCGCACGAGATGTTGGCCTATATCATTTGCGTTTTCGGTCGTTCCGCCTACGCTTTTTTCATCCAAATTCCTTCAAAATGACAAAAAAAATTTCGAAATTTTTTTTTCGAAAATTAAAAATTTTTTTGTCATGTATAGCTAATGTTTTTGTGGCGCGATCCGTGTCATAAACAACATAAAATGAATAATAATTCAAGCTTAAAGCGCCTTGAAAGCCCAAAAGGTTGTTTTTTAATACTCACATTGTGACACCAGGTGGCTCCAAAAATTTTTTCATGGTCGGAATCATTTTTTTTTGAGAAAATTTAACCATAAAACTCAAAGAATTAGTGCTGAGGGGTTTTTAGTTTTGCAGATAAATCTCCCGGTACTGACCTTATCTATGACTCATGGAAAAATTTCTTCATTCCATTGACCCGATCCCCAGAAATGGTGTGTTATCGGCCGGTTAGATCAGTGTTCTGAACGGAGATGGAAACTTCATCCCAATTCAGAACATAAAAGAAACTGCCAAATAAACAACCAAAAAATTTGTCACATCAACACACCACAAATAAAAAAGGATTGTGATTTAAAGACCATAAAATGAGATAACGTCAATTAAACCACACCTTGGGAGCGGCGGCGTACAAAAAATTGAATGAAATCCTGGCTATTGATATATGGTCTCGGATTTGAAATGACTTATCTCTGACTTATCGTCTTAAGGGAGTGGGTGTCGCTGATTTGAGCCTCTTCCAAGGTCATTTCCCGCCAAACTAGCAAAAGTGATATTCCAAAAACATTTGTTACTAACAGAACCAACCTTCGCGGTAATTTTGAATTTAACAGTAATCTGATACAATCCCACCTTCGCCGACACCTACGCTTTTATAAAGCTTCTTAAAAAGACACGCAGTTCGTACCTACTCCTTCAATTTTCATCATTTTTTTTTNTTTTGTAACTAGCGAATTTTTGCATTGTGGCTTTTTAAGATAATTTTGAGTTCGAATTTAACTTTTCGAATTCGAGAAAATTATGGATAAAAGTTCCAAACATAATGAAAAAATGCCTTATTTTTCGTTCAATTTATTTTCTCAATATTTGTTTCAAATCAACAAAAAAAACTTCACAAAATGGCTACTTTAACTTTTCGACTAGGTGACCGCATATTTTTTATATGCTCTATGAAAAACCATATATGACATGGTTTAGTGATTTTCGGTCAAAAATAATGAAAAATATTTTGAAAATTTTTCTCATTTCTTTTTTTCAAAGATTTCCAAACTTATTTTTTTGGAATCCTTAGCTGAAAATATTGAGAATGGCTACTTTCACTATATTTAAACATGCTTTCGTTTTCTTTCTTTGCTCATGTTTATACTCTGAATCATACGTTTTTGAATTAAAATACGGTTTGCGCGAAATAAAGTTAAGCCCTCTGAGTCAAGAATTAAAAAAAAAATTTCACCGAGACTTGCTCAATTTGTAAGCCGACCTGTCGACCGTTTTTAATTTATCTCATTTAACTCATGATAAGAAAATATTTCTTTCGATGTGTTAAAATTTCGGTTTTTTTTGACTTTTTTCAAACATTTTAATTTTCGCTTTTGACTCAAAAATCGTATGAATTAAAATTTAATAAATTTTCAACGGTCGACAGGACCGAATTTTAGAGCTTCTAATTAATAAAACATAGAAAATAAATTTTACTGTAATTTAGACCCGTAATTTACAAACGCGTGTTTTTTGAGTGTTTTTTTCAAAAGACGATTTATAAAGTAAAAATAATCAATCTGAAGAAATTCAGATTGACCAAAGTTAGCTGAAAAGTGGCAACTTGCGTTTGAAAAAGTTTTTATTTGAAAATTTCGAAGTGACAAAAAGTTTCCCGTCAAGACAAAAAAGTGCAAATCTGTCAAAATGCATCGAGGCCCTCAACAAGTTTTCATATTAAACGTTAAATTTTTCAGAAATTTAATTATCTCTGATCGTTATAAGACATAAAAATTAAGCTTGAGTTTCTTTCAAAAAACAATTTTTCCCAGAGTGGTATGAAAATTATAAATAAATAACTCAAACCTTGTTTTTCCGAGTCTGATCTCTGATTAAACATATCTCTAATAAAGATTCTCTATCAGTTAGCCTACAACATAATCATTCCGACCTCTGTGCCAAAAAAGTACATTTCGAAAATCGTAAAGAACCTATTTTTGAGGATTATTTTATTTGATCAAGATGTCCAGCCACTAAAAAAGGACAAACTCAGTATATCGGACCGCTTCATGCTTGATTACTCGGCATGATATCAAGTCAACCAAGCTGCAGCTAGCATTCTGCAGCAGGTTGACGAGATTTTATTCGTCTTATTTTGTCTTGATGGCATAAAATACAATTAATTTATTTCAAAAGTAATTATTCGCGTAAACTAAAGTTTTTTATTTTTTGTGTTTTAAGAGAAATTAATAAAATTCTCATTAGAGAGCAGAGAAAAAAATGAGAATACTGTGAGAAGCCTTAGATAATTTCCTAAAAATTGGTCTCATCAGAATTTAAATTTTATGTGTCGCAATTATGCTATAATTTTGCCAAAAAAAAGTAGGGAAAAATATATTTTGAACGGCTAGTCGTATAAAAAAGTTGTGTTCTAAAATTTTTAATTCAGATGTTTTTCTATTTCGTTTTTTTTTCAGCTTTCTGGTTTCGACCCCTTTTAATTTATAATTTTGTAAGACAAACTTTCAGCAAATTTTCTCTCGGCTGCTTCTTGTTATAAATTGATTATAGTTTTTAACCAGTTTTGATTTAATTTTAATGAAATTTCAAATTTGGTTTTAATAGTGGTTCGAACAGTTTTGTTTCAAGTTTTTAAGCAAAATAATTTTTTTAAGGGAGTAATTTGCATTATTTGATTGCGAAACATGCACGACTAAAAATTAAAGAAAAAATCTGTATACAGTTTTAAGAATTTTTTATTCTACAGGTTGATTTATATGTTTTTCACGTATTTTGCATATTACTGGCTTCGTCTATAAATATTGTCAATGAGGCGACCTCAGGCGAGCATGGGTGACACGTGACAAATCTTAAGGCCAATCCAGAATAGTGGATGAGGATTCCAACATAATTTTATTGAATAATGTATTTTTCCTTATTCATTGAATATTTAGCTTAATTATTGATTTTTTTATATCGATTTTTTATAGGAATGTGGAGAATGTGTCAAATTGCAAAAAAATAAAATAATTTTTTTTAGGGAATTCCCAATGGCGTTTTCACCCCTTGAAAACACTTTATTTTGAAAAGCGATAATTCAGCATGTATATCGGGGTTTTAGGCGTAATATTTGTGTAGCAAAGTTTTACAATTTTGAAAATCTCAAGTTTACGAAGCCAATACGCTAGCCACTACACTTCTGCATCAAGTTGTTGGATACAGTGCCAACGTGGACAATATAATAATTTCTGTTATTTAAAATTGTTGTACTGTTATTGGGACTGTATTACAAACTAGTAAATTAATACCAGTAAATAAAGGTAAGATAGTTAATCGGCTATTTAGTAAATCGGCTATATTTACTGAATATTGACTTTTGTTGAGTTGTATTAATTTTTGGGGAACGAGGTTAGCGGGAATCGCTCAGAAATACTATTTAACGTATATGTTTCTTAAAAAATATTTGGAAAAATAATCATTTTTTTTTAAATCAGTAAAATACCTGAAAAGTTGAAAAATTGCATATGTGATATTTAATAATTCAATTTATGGTCGAAAAAAAATGCCTGAAAATATTTTTTTGATGAGCTTATTAGAAATTTTATGATTTTTATTGAACCCGGAGCTCAATCTCAGAAAAATTCTAGAATTCCAGTAATGTCCATAAACTTTCAATTTTTCTTAAATATAGCCGATTTACTAAATAGCCGATTTACCAGATTTATCCAGACTTATATCCAGGCTTCCAAAAAAGCCATTTTTTGGCGATTTTCCATCCTTATCCCAAAATTTTCCTCATTTTTTGCTATGCAAAGAGAAATAAAAGGGGATGAAAGCCATCCATTTTAAAGCGGTCAACCACTGTATACGTTTTGTGGGTATGCCAAGAACGAACCCTTTTCCGTGTACTTTTAACTAAATTATTCTTTTTAGAGAAGTTTGGCTGGAGAGATACACTTTTCTCGAAAATTTTCGTATAATTGTTGATGAAGCGAAGGTTATTGGAGACAAAACTGGAGTTGATGCGATTGCGCAATTCACATTGAAATCGTTTGCTTGGAATTCAGGACAGTCTGAAATTTGGCTTCACTGTGACGTAAGATATTTAAATGAAAAATTTTGAGATATTTTTGTGATTGCTTTCTCTAAAAAACCTGAACCAGAGGCTTAATTCTTAATGAAAACGATTTTAATAAATGCATATATTCACACTTTTGTGAATATCCCGGCCCTACTACTAAAAAACACACTGGGTTTCCTTATCAGGGCCGGGATATTCACAAAAGTGTGAATAGGAAATATGTCTTTCATTAGAAAGTTTACCTTAAGGGGGTACCCGACGGAATATTTTGCGCTCATTTAGGGCCAATTTTAGAAGTGACTCAAAAATGTTTTCAAAACTGTAAATATAATTTCAGACAATTTGAAATTCATTGGTGGTATTTTCAAAGCTCTACCTAAACTTGAAAGTACTTTTTTCGGAGTTTGAAATCAGCGAGGCGATTTAAAAAAAAAGAAAAAAAAAATATTTTGAAAAAAATACTAAATCACTTTTGTTATTATTAGAAATGATTCAACAAAATTTTTCAAAACTGTATACACAATTCAGACAATTTAAAATTCATAAGTGGTATTTTCAAAGCTCTATGTTAACTAGAAAGTACTTTTTTCGAAGTTTGAAATCATCAAGGCGATTTAAAAAAGAAAGAAAAAATATTTTATTTTGGAAAAATACTTTACGAAATCACTTTTGTTATTATTTCNGCAAAAAATTCGGTATCAAAGAACCTAAAAATCAAGGTTTTTAGATAAAATTTATTTGCTTTGATCACAATCTTTGCAAAATCGGCATTTTCAGTTGTATGATGGACAATTTGTAAACTGTGTTTAGTATCAGCTGCGGTCCGATAGAGAATTTTGGACAAAAAACGATTTGATATCATGTCGGGAAACAGCTTGATATTATAAGGTTTGATTATCCGAAAGTTATTTGTCCTGATTGAAAAAGTTTTCCACCTGACGGAAATATAATTTTATCAGCTTTGAAATCACTGCATTTGGTAAACTCATTTTTTTATTTACTCACATACAACGCATGGCAGAAAATTTGTATTACCATTTTTGAAGTCGCATTGTGAAACTGAGTAAAAAAAATTTAATAAAAAGTCAATTTTTTTAAAAAAAAATTTGAATTTTTTTTNTTTTTTTCGAATTTTATGCCTGAACTCAAACTTTGAGCGCTTTCAGGAAAAAAGTGAGAGACGGTATCAAAAATCTGTCAGGTTTAAAGTGTTCTCTGAAATGTTAATTCAATCTGATAAACAGGAAAATAAAATATGATATACAAACATGGTGGCGATGTTTTTGTGCCAAGACGTGCAAAATTTTCGATTTTTTCGAAATTTCTAGAGTTTTAAATATGTTTTTTGAAATCTTTCAGGATTAAAATAACCACATAAATAGTGTGAACTTTTTTGAGAAATTAAAATTTCTTACAAATATTAGTTAGTCCAGGGATGTATTTTGAATTTTTGAAAACTCCTTTTTTAAAATCATAATATAAGTGAGTTCATAAAATTTCGGAGATTAAAAGTACATTCAACCGAAAGCTGAGATTACGGTGGTTTTTTTTATATCAGTTACACGTCTGTACGGTGTATTGTTTGTCTCCAGCGCGCCCTCGAAAACACCCTTTATACCGTCGGGTACCCCCTTAATAACATATAAAATGCAATTGTTCATCGGAGTCAATATATGACTCGACTTTGACCCGATGTTTTTTAAATTGAGTGTTAAATTTTAAATGAGATCAAGGTATTTTTTGTCAAATTTTTAGGTTTAAGACGACTTTATTGGCCGAAGCAAAGCACCATTGAGGCGTCAACCAGTTGCTCAATAATCTACGTAAAATACAAACGGTCTTATCGACAGTTGAGAATAACTTCAGTTTAATTTTGGAGTTTGGTGCTCAGCGAACAAAATGACAAAAAATTTCTTACTTGAGATTTTCGGATTCACCGGAAATGGCGCCAGAAATTTTTTAATCTTGAAATTTAATAGTCTATCTCCTCTCATTTTTTAACGTATCAACTCCGATCTTTTTTCAAAATGAGCGCATTATAAATGAAAATAGATTGTCGGCAGAAAATTTGAATTGCCTTTAATTTCGAAAAAAGTTTTAACAGCCAAAATCAGATAACTTCTCAGTCATTTTTTGAGATACGTTTTACGATCTTCATTAAATTAACCACTGAACATTTTTCGACAGATCGTCGGTGGAATATTTTGAAAATTATTCTTAAGTTTTGCTACAGAACGCCGAGAGTCTTATCTGAAAATTGAAAATATCTCTCATAAAATAAATTTTTTTCAATTTTAATTCCACAAATTGAATTTTCTTAATAAAAATGAGCCATACAGAGGTTTTCGGATACAAGTCAGATAAGCCATCTTGTAAAACTATCATTTTAAACAATTCACACAGAAGTTTTTAATTCAAAATAGTAACACTATCTTCTTCTAGTTTTTATGTGAAAATAAGCTGAAACTTTGACAAAACTTGTAGAAGTGGTAGGCCAAACTTTATATTGAGTTGTTTTTCAAATTTCGCTATATTTTCTCAAGAAAATAGAAAAACCACCGTTTTTAGGCAATTATACGTTAGAAAATTATGAAATTGATTCAACTTTTTTTAAAGCTAGCTCACACAAAAACAAACCTTAAACCCAAGCAATTTTTTAGATTTCTACCTGAAACTCGAAATATAATTTTTTTAAGGACCTAAGGTCCTGGACCTTGAAAATCCTGTATCAATTTGAAGCATTTTATGGGTGTCGCTGATAAGGCTGTTTTCGACGCAGTTTCTCGGAAACTGGCAGAAGTTGTATCGCAAAAATTTGTTAAACTTGAGAAACGAGTCTCCAAAATTATTTCAGCACTTATTGAAGTCTGATACAATGCAACCTACGCTCACACAGAAACCTGGACTAAGCCTCTCAGAAAAACACTAGAAAGCTATATCTCTTCATCACACTTTTGTAAATATCCCGGCCCTACTACTTAAAAACACACTACGTTCGCTGAAAAGGGCCGGGATATTTACAAAAGTGTGATAAAAGGATATAAATTATATCATATAATTCACATCAATTGCTCAGTTTTTTTATGTCAGGCGCCAGAGAAGCAATACGAACAATTCATTAGAGCCCAATTCTCAAAATTTTGTTTTTGACGGCCAATTTTGCTTTCGTTTAATTTTCGTTCAAATTTTATTTTTGGTTTTTTCGCGTTTTTTTTTGTTACAAGCAAAATTTGGTAACAAGATCTCTTATGGATTGTTTGTACTGATGAACATTGTGGGAAGAAAAAACTCTTGAGTGGTTTTTTGGGAGGCTTATTGAAAGTTTTTGTGTTTTCGTTGGTTGAATTGTATCAAATTACATTGAGTCCTGAATTACCCTTGAAGACTTATTCTTCAAGTTGAGCAAGTTTGTTCAGTACCAGCCTATCCATATTAGTTAGAAACCGCAAAAGAGCACTTCAAAACAGCCTTTTTTAGCTGATCTGGATAGAGTGCTACTGCACAAACTTATAATAAGTCTTCGATGTCAATTCAGTTCTATTTGTGAAATGATACAATCTAACCTACGCTCACACAGGAACTTTCAATAAGTCACTCAAAACACCACTCAAGAGCTATCTCCTGCTACGATGTTCATCATTTTTTTTTATTTCCGGAGCAGCAGTCCAAACAATCCATTAGAGCTCTTTTTAGTAATTTTGCTTGTAACGAAAAAAATTGCGAAAAAACCGAAACTAAAATTGGCCGTCTAAAAGAAAATTTCTAGAATCCGGCTCTGATAAATTGTTTTTACTGCTTCTCTGAAGCCTGACATAAAAAATAGAAGAAATTGATGTAAATTCTATGAAAAGATAGCTTTCTAGTGTTTTTTGGGGGCTTAGTCAAGGTTTCTGTGTGAGCGTAGGTTGCATTGTATCAAATTTCGATAAGTGCTGAAATAATATTGGAGACTGGCTCATAAAGTTAAGCAAAGTTTTGCGATACAACTTCTGCCAGTTAACCAAGAAAACGTGTCAAAAATAGCCTTATCAGCGACACCCACACCCTTAATGCTTCTAAAGCCTCATAAAACCAGCAGAAATATCTTATTTCGCTACTAGTATGGATAAAATGATGTTTTGAAAAATACATAATTTGTGAAAGAGTGGTACTTTTATTCTATATTTGCCTTAATATTGTAATAATAATCAAATAATTTCATTAAGGGGGTAGGTGTCGTAAATTTTTGAGCCCCTTATAGAATTAATTTATGATAAATTAATATCGGTTATGACTAAAGTTGACCCAAGGAATCTCGTGGTGGCAATCATTTTTTT
>SCLH01001086.1:154239-191391 GCA_004367855.1 Oikopleura vanhoeffeni | reverse complement strand
GTCAGGAATTTCAAAGACTTTTATTGCATTTTAAATTGGCCTACGGCTTAAATAGAGCATTTCTAGAAGTCCAAGCTTCCGGAAACTGATTATATAATATTTTATTTTCGTGCGCAAGATAATCCATAGTTTTAAAGAATAATATTTTACATGAAAATGGTGATGAAAACATTCCATTTTTTTTGCTGATGCAATACCCAAATTGGTGGCGGTTTAATATTTGAAANACCTTACACCCTGTAGAATACAAAAATTCAACTTCTTCGATTGAATTACAGTAGAATACATATCTCCCGATTCATGTCCCGAATCATGTTTAGTATCAGACCTCCAGAAACTAACCTGAGTGTTTGATTCAGTCAGACTGATATCAAAGATCGTCCTACCACAACAATTTTTGGCTGGAATCAAGATTCTAGATATTGAAATTTTCAATTTGAATTCAAATTTGAAATTGATACGTTTTTTATTTGCTCGAGATTAACAAATGAGAAATTGAATGATTTCCGAGAGATTTTTTGAAACAATATTAAAAATTGTCGATATGTTATATTACTATTAATATAAAATATTAGAGAGATTGCAACTGTGTCTATTAGTCATCATAATTTGCTTTCAGCAAATAAGGAGAACAATTTTTATGTAATTTAAAATGTGTAACTACTCTGGAAAATATTTATTCTTGATGAATTTCACATACAGTTAGTTTTAGAAAATATACGCAGAACAACGATGAGAATAAGCACAAATTTTTATTCCTTTCTAGCTAAGTCCGATATGCTGAACTACACCAGGGGTACTACAAATTTTTATGCAGTGTAGTAACTACAGCATGTGCCATACTGTACAGTGTACACTAAGGTAATACACTTGGGAGAGATTGGCTGGTAAGTAGGATATCAACTCCAGGGACCAAAACAGAGGCTTTAACCCGTGGAATCATAGAAAAAATATTCCGCCAAGGCACCAGAGCCAATATATCGGCTCTACTTTGGACGTTGTTAACAGAAAGCTCAAGTTAGCTGAAGCTCCGATTACTTCTGCAAAGGGAAGTTGAGAAGTTATATTTTTGCATCAATCCTTTCAAATTCTATAATTTATATTTTTTGTTCTAGAAAATATAGTTGAAAAATCAAGGTGTAGCACATCACGTGATCCGTGCACATCGTAGTCTTCACAAATTTTATTTTTATGGCTACCAACGCACAAATCGTAGTAGTCTTAGGTAAGTTTTTCCACGGTGAGTTCAGCCTGGTGGACTTAGGTAGACAGAGATCTTACTCTGCTTGATGACCTTGGGATTTAACAGAGGAACAATCACTCTGTCATTCAAAAAACACGAAACCTCGGCGACGAACTCAATTTGTTATAGGTTTGTGATAAATATTTTTTTTTTCTAAAACAGTTATTTTCCTTGGCCTCGTTATCAGAGGTCAATTTCACATGCGGAGCTTGTGTAAACAAATTCAATATTCATATTTTGACGCCGTTTAAAGCATAACTTATTTCTCATTTATACAGTCACGTGATCGTTTTTCGACAACACCGTAATAATTAAAAAATCGAATTTTTTTCTGTAGATTAGCCTCACATATGTTTTGTAGAGAGATTTTTATGCAAAAAACGCACAAGTAAATTTTGGCAAACGAATTTAGCTTTCACTTGGTCGACGATGATCTCATTATGTATAAGGGTCGGAAAACCGGTTTAAAGTTGATCCGGCTCTGCACAGCCATACTTAGTCGGGCGGCTGAGAGTTAAGAAAATATATCTTATAATTATAGTTTGTAAGGATCACAATTCAGGTATTGGATGTTGCTTATATTTCGGCCATAGAATTTACAAAACAATTAAGAAAAATTCTCAAAAAAATCTATTCGATACCAATTTCGATACCATTTGGTATAAAACGTTATATGCTGAAAAATGTAAAGAAATTTCCATCAAAGATGAATTTTTGGTCACTGAAAAAAACCGATTCGAACTAGAACTTATAAATTCGAATCAAGTTAACGACAAACTTAACGTGCTTAAAAGTTCACTCAATCGATAGTATTTTTTTTCAAAAAATACTTAAATCAATTTTTGAAAGAAGTGAACTGGTTCTTTAGAAGTTTTTAGACTTTTCCCTATTACACCAAAGACCTTAATGATCACGTGACCTTCAAATTAGGAAATAGGTTTTGATGAAAGTAAACAAATAGTGATCAAATTACGCCGGAAACATTTGTGGGCCAATAAACACATAATTTAAGAGTTTTGAACATAACAATATTTTCCAAACACGTCACGTATCTTATTTTCGAGAAATAAGGATTTATCTATGACATATTTCAAACCTTATTTTTGAATTATTTCGTCACGTGATTTTATTCGGCTTTGATGTAATGAGAAAATGTCTTAAAGTTGACCCTGGAATTTTTTTGAGAATTTGAGTACTTTTTCATTATGTACTATTTTTTTTTCAAAGACTGCAAATCACTGTGAACCCTTAAAGAAGTTGATACGAACTTTTGAATTTATATTAGACAATATTTACTTGTTTCAATAGATACATATTCTTTGAATAGCTCTATAAACTTCCGTAAATACTAATACGAGAAAATAGGAAGAATGCACGTATGGATGCGTAAACATAATTGTCGTATTTTGAAAACAGCACAAGGAAGAATCACGAGAATAACATTATTCCAAAAAAAATTTGACCATCATTTACATGAGAATGGTGATGAAACATTCCATTTTTTTGCAGTTGCAATACCCAAATTGTTGGCGGTTTATATTTGAAATATGAAAATGGCTAATTACCCTAAATTCGTGGTTATTTATGCACTTTGTTCTGAGAATCGGCAAAAATGAGAGAATTTTTAATTTTCTTCTTCAAATTTGATTTTTTTATTAACTTTTTTCAACAAATTGTTTTTATAGGACTGTAGAGAATTCTTTGGATAATATCATTGAAAAATATATGTTGATAATGAATGTTTCGGTTATAATGCTCAATTTTAAGCGCTGCACCATTAATGGGCAAAGACACTACGGGTCCAGAGATTGTCGGCCACTACGGGAGTTAATACTTTTACAAGAAAAAATCTAGAATACAAAAATTCAACTTCTTGATTGAATTCAGTAGAATACATATCTCCCGATTATGTCCCGAATCATGTTTAGTATCAGACCTCCAGAAACTAACTGAGTGTTTGATTCAGTCAGACTGATATCAAAGATCGTCCGACCACAACAATTTTTGGCTGGAATCAGATTCTAGATATTGAAAATTTTCAATTTGAATTCAAATTTGAAATTGATACGTTTTTTATTTGCTCGAGATTAACAATGAGAATTGAATGATTTCCGAGGAAACAATATTTAAATTATCGATATATATTAATATAAAACATTAAAGAGATTGCAACCGTGTCTATTAGTCATCATAATTTGTTCTCAGCAAATAAGAGAACCATTTGTAATCAAATTTGTATGTAATTTAAAATGTTACTGCTCTTGAAAATATTTTATTCTTGATGAATTTCACATACAGTTAGTTTTAGAAATATACGCAGACAACGAAGACTTTTTTTCAATTACAACATAGCCCAAAAATGATCACGTGACCGTATATTCAAGAGATAAGGTTGGCCAAAATAGTACTATTTGTTTTTAAGAATTGCTTAAAACATTTTTTGAAAAAATTGAGGAGCATCTTTAAAAGTTTCTAAGATTTTTTCAATACACGAAAGTCTAAAAACAATCACGTGACCGTCAAATTAAGACATAAGGTTTTAGTTCAAGTAAACAAATAGTACTCAAATTACGCCGAAAAAATTTGTGGGCAAATAAACTCCGCATTTAAGAGTTTTGAGCATAATGATATTTTCCAAAAAAGTCACGTTATCTTATTTTTCAAGAAATAAGAATTAATATATGACATATTCCAAACCTTATTTTTGAATTATTTCGTCACGTGATTTTATTCGGACTTTGGTGTAATGTGAAAAAAGTCTTAAAAACGTTTGAAGTTCATCAACAAATGTTTTTGACGTAATTTGAGTACTTTTTCATATAACCGTATATGGTGTATCGTATATCAAATAACCGTCAATTTCAAATTTCATCTTTGAGAATTCATATTATTATAGCACTTTTGTGTGTAACTGGAGGTGATTGTCGCAACTTTGTATTTTCTTATCCCCATTAAGGGGGTATACGACTCTGATTTAATAAAGGCCTCAGAGGCATTAAAAATGCTCCAAATTGATACGGGGTGATANGACTTGTAAGTACCCTCAAAAGAATCGAAGCGGTCGACTTTTTATGAAAATATTTGCAACTATGGGTCAATTATGTACTGAAAGGGCGCCAGAGAGCAAAAATCCCCCTGTGAAATCTGATCATTTTTGCTCTCTAGTGACCTTTAAGGGAGTACCCCACGCGAGTTATATTTCGGCTCTCAGACATGGTAGAAAGCTAATTTTAATCTCATTCTCATTTTTGTTATCGGTTTCAATCCAAAAAAAAAAAATCTTTTCGATGTAAAAAATTTGTAAAAAATTCCAAAATTTCCTATTTTTTCTAAGTTTAAATTTCCTTTGATTGTCTGTAACTTTCAAAGTTGAAAAAAAATTTTAATTTTCAAAAAAAATTCTGGAATTTTCTTAGATTGATACAATCGACGTATTTTTCAGTAAGCAAAACTTTGACTGCGCATAAAACCATAACTATGAAAGATAGCGAAATATGAGGCGCATAAAAATCATGAGCTCGCAATTTTAAGAAAGTGCTTTTTTCCGCAAAAAAATTAGCTTACTGTGCTTCAAATGAAATTGAACTAGCGCTCAGGGGTACCAAAAACTAGCCCTTTTAGGACTTTATCAGTGTGGTTAGGCAAATTAAACGGAAAAAAAATATATCTGAGCGGCTAACTTTTTTAACTAACAATTTAGGCCTCACAAAGTGCCGCAAATTATTTTAATACATCGCTAAATGAAATTGAACAGATAAAGTCGAAAATGACCTTTTTGGACCGGTTAAAATACCGGTTACGATCATACAATAAAAGCTTTTTGTACGTTTTTTTTCGAAAATTCAGGCAAATAGCTCCTTTTGGGTCTCAGAACATGAACTTAAGCAGTTATGTATTCAGCTCAGAACAAACGTTTGGCAAATCACTAAATGGGTGGGCGGTACTCCTTAATGTAAGCCAACTTTGATTTCTATCAGCATATCCTTTTATCACCTTATTTTGCCTTAGAATGCTGTTAGCCACTGACGTCTTTTGTAACGTGTGATTTTAACGTTGTGGCTACGCATTCTAACCAAAAAGTGATAAAGGGATATGATATAAATTCAATTTTAAAGTTTTTCTTCACAACGACCGTCCTTATTAAAAAAAATGTATAATCAAATGATTTTTCATCTAAAATAGTGTTCGAGAATTTTCAAAATCTATTTGAATGAAAAAACGACGGTTCTTTAAAATTTAATTGTACATGTACTGGTTTTTTGTATTATTTTTTTCGTGATATTTTGTATAACATTTTTTATTTTAAAATTGATATGCTTTCGATTTATTAGAATCATTTTCAAATCAGAATAAAGAAATTGAGAAATTTTGCACAGGTTAACAAAGTGAAAAATTTGTCAATTTCTTTATTCTGATTTGAAAATGATGATAGTAAATCGAAAGCTTATCAATTTGTAATTTGTTTTAATGATTGAACACCTCGGCAAAAAAAGCGGGGTGATTAGGTTATGGGACTGCATTTCTAAATATTTTTGTAACTTCAAATCTTTTGTCAATAAAGTTTTATAATTATCGAAAAAAAATTATAAAAACCTTTTAATTTAATACCGATTTTGGATCGCAAACAAAAATCCCGATTTTTTGAAATCTACTTGTTTAAAATTAATTATTTTCCCGCTTCGATTTTGTTGATTTTAAATCGTACACTCCGAAACCGTGATAATTCGTATTATTTAACATTCGGTAACTCAATTTTGGTTCTACTTGTAGAAAATAATTTGTTGCTCGGAGTGTAAAAGTTGTACAGTACGAGTTAAAAAATTATACTACCACCTGAAACAAAATATATTCAAATTTTCATTGAAACATAACCACGAAAATGTTAAAAATTTCAAAACCTATCAGTTAATAATTGTGTTTGATGGAAGTTATGATGTAAAGGGAGCCGATTGGGTTTTATTCATAGACATGGCAAAAGAAATAATTTTACAATTGAGACATATCACTACATTCGTAAGACTTATAATTGCATCTGATATATCATCTAATAAAGGTTTTGAAGAAGTCCTTTCCGGCAAAATATGCGAAAAATGGAAAGATTTATTGCTTGATTTAGTGAAAGGGTCGAAAATGACAAAATTTTATTTGGTGACTACAATTTAAACATAAAATAATACAAAAAATAAAATACAGGAGGGCGATATCACCGGCCCAATATCGCCGAAAAAACCAACGAAGTTAGACGATTTTTAGCGAAATTCCTGTCAGTGCCAATATCGTCAAAATTTCGTGGGCGTTTGAGGTTTTTATAACAAATTACTTCGACTGCGTCATGAATGACGTCATATTGTAAGATTAAATTTTTCGAATCTACATTTTTCAATATTTATTTTATTGATGACTATATATTATTTGGAGTACGTAATTCTACACATTTTGGTATTTAATTTCAATTGAACCTATTGTTAAACTCCTTATAAAATTGAAAACGTTGTCAAATTATGACGTCATTCCGAACGCCCACGCGTTTTTCATTTTTGAACAAACAAATTTATTTCTGTCCCCATATTGCCGAAAGTGCCAATATTGCCGAAAGTGCCCAATATCGCCGAATTTTTTTGGAAAAACTTTCGGCGATATTGCCCCCCTGTAGAAAATTATAAAAAATATTATTTCGATTTCATCAACAAGACAATGTAAAATACAAATATCCTGGAGGGACAAATTACACATTACAGTTAGGGGGTCAAATTTTGATTAAATCGATAATTGTGCCTTGGTAGGTCTAGACACTTATCGCCTATCTTTTAACTAGGGCAGAAGTGTTTAGGCCTACCAAGGCATAATAATCGATATTTTATGGCTCATTTTGTATACAAAAAAATCCCCACACAGTTAACCATAGCAAAAATCAGCCGACAACTACGAGGGAAAACTGGGGCAATAGCACTAATGTTAGGCCATTCACCTCCTAAAATTGTCCGACCACAAACTCCATTATATATATTCTGCTTCAAAGACAAGGATGACCAATGCTCAGGATCAGATGAATTCAGAAAAGGGTGGAACTAACTCAAAACTTTGGTACGACCAAATAAATAGACCGAATAAATGAAAAATAAAAAAAATCACAAAATCCGAAAAAACCTGCCCAAAGTGAGGCCCAAATATCATTTCGGGAATGTGAAATTATACTAGTACAGGGGGGCGATATCGCCGGCCCAATATCGTCGAAATTGCCGAAATCACCGAAAAAACCTACGCAATTTCACGATTTTTAGCTAAAATAGTTCCAGTGCCAATATCGCCGAAAATGCCCCATATCGCCGAATTTTTTTGAGATTTCTATTACAAATTACATCGTGGGCGTCATGATTCATGAATGACGTCATTTTCAAGATTGAATTTCTCAAATTTCGTATGATAAACTTGTATTTGATAAAGTTTGGTGGAGTACAGTAGTTACTCTGTTAGAGTTACCCCTATTAGTGTTACCCTTTTTTGAGTATTGTTTGACATCGTCTAGTTATCTGTTATGTAGTCTGATACCCTCCGTTATAGAAAATCGGCAAAAAACTCTAGACTTTTAAATATTACATTTTAATTTTTCGCCCAAGTATTGAATCAGAACTGCACCTGTTGTTTTTTGGCAAACGGAAATATCGAGAGGTGATATTAAAAATTTATCCCTACTTATGATTTCATGATGCCCACTGTTTATGGTTTTTAGTATAATTATAATTTGTACTCGTTTATGTATTTTCTACAGTCTATATTATTTTTATGGAGATATAGTTTGCTCTAATTTTCCATCACATTAAAATCTCAAGCGATTGACGCGGCGAAAAATGGTCATACGGTCCAACTTCAATTTCTGAAAAAAAAATATTTTTGAACCCAAACTTTCTCAAACTTTACTTAATTAAATAATAATGTTTCGAATAAAACAAATAACGAAGTTGCCACATAATTCGCAACTGTTCATCTTAGAATTTAACCCACAGTAGCTTTATCTCCTGTTCATTGTCATCGATCCTAGAAAAATATTATAATGTGCGTGTAACTTCTCCCAATGCTTTAGAGCTAGCTGAAAATTATAGATAACGTTTATACTGATATCACGTAAAGTTATAGCATAACTTCCATGAGGATCTCTGTGTAGCCAAGTTTCCTAGTAGGCCAAGTTGGTATTACTTTGCACGTAATTGTAATCAAAAATTTTGACCAAAATAGCTATTTTTGACCGTTCACGCTCATTTTTATAAAATCGGAATTTTTTGGAATATCAAATTTTTCATGACTTCTTTAAAACAGAATTTTTTATTTTGTTTAAAATGAAATTTAAGTTATGTCTGTTTTTTAAATACAAAAACAGATATAACTTATATATAAGTTTAAAAAGAGAACTCTCAAATGACAAAAATATTGAGTAATTATCTGTTACAGTTACCCGAGCAATCACTTGGTTAGAGTTATCCTTTTATCTGTTTATCGTGTTAGAGTTACCTTTTTTTCAATAGTTCAGGGGTAACTCTAACAGAAGAGATTTAAATTATCTCGTCATTTCGAACGCCCACTCGTTTTTCACTTTTGACGAAAAAAATTATTTCTGTCTCTATATCGCCGAAAGTGCCAATATCGCCGAAAATGCCCAAAATCGCCGAATTTTTTGGGAAAAAAACTTTCGGCGATATTGCCCCCTCCCTGTAACTAGGTACAGTATGTGTTTTTTTTACTTGCGAAATGAAAATTGTCATTTAGGTAATTACGGCCAATAAAAAATGGTAACTAGGTGGATTATATTTTCAAACCCTTGACATCGGCTATAGCTTCGCTTTCAAAATAAAATCCACCTAGTTACTATCATTTTTAATTGGCCGTAATTACCTAAATGACAATTTTCATTTCACAAGTAAAAAAAACACATACTGTATTTCCTATTTTTCTCAGATTACCCTGAAAAAAATTATCAAAGATTTTTCTCACTGATTTTTTTGAAGAAGAATAATTGATTTTATTCGAATAACTATGATTAATATGAATCATATTATATGATCAAAAATGGGCATAAATTGGTGCTGACTGACTTAAAGTAGAGTTAAAATTGGCTCGAAAAGCTAAAATTTAGCTGCTAAATTTTGATTTTTTTTTCAAAACTTTTTATCATCTAGAAAATTAATTATTTTGAAATATTTTTTTGGAAAATTCACCGAATTTAAACTGAATTTTATTAGCGATAATTACCTATTTCATTTTGCTAAAGAATCTACATTTTATTCAAAATTTCATATTTTCCATCCTTGAAACAGTGATCAGCCTGCATTTATAAGGAATATTTCTGACTTAGTCTCGGAGCCAGTTATACCTATACTTCCTTATACTGTCTTGAACCGTGGATCGGGATATATCGAAAGTGAAACAACGATGATACCTCTACCACTTTATGCAGCAACAACATCTCCGACAAAAGTAGACAAAGAAAAATTTAAAGTCGTCAGATGGAAAAAAGTTAGGGTTCGGACCGGCGAAAATTTGGACTTTTAACCCTCCGAGGCATATACCCTTTTAAAAGGGTAAAGTCACTTTAAATCAGTCAAAAATGATGGAAAAAATGATTTAAAAAAGCCTCTCTTCGATACTTTCTAAACCAACAATGTGAATCTGAAAATATCACCGCAAATTTTTCTGAAATAAAGGTTCAAATTTTATGACGAGTTGATTGGAAGGCCATTTCGCTATCTTACTTCCGAAAAAATACTTTTGACTCAATCTGGAGTTGAAATTTAAAAAGTCAGTATTGAAAAAAGTGTTTTGAGTAAGTTTGCGAAAAATTAGCATCCTAGACATATCTCGGAGCAGAAATATTTTTTTGGGAGGAAATTTCAAAATTCCGATTTCGATTTTAGTATGGTAAACTGATGTTTTGAAAAAAAATAAATTATGAAAATATTGCATTGAGTGAACACTTATACCATATTGGCTTATATTGTAAAAATAATCAATAATTTCATTAACGAGAAACTAACATTTTTTCTTAAAAAACGTGATTTTCATGATATTTTGTAACTTATAAAAAATATTTTTTGATTCCCAACAGATAAGTCAATCAGACAAATGTAGTAAGTAGAACAAAGCACTGCGCAGTTAGAGATCACATACATGCCCTGGAGCCTACCATGACGTAGTATCACGTGGTTTAAATAACCTTGCTTTTCAAAAGTTTTTTTCTAGGAATTACTAAAATTTTAGAATTTATATATTTTTTTCAAAGTTTACTCTTGAACTTGATCATACATGGGGAAAAAAAAAAAAAAAATTTGGGAAAAAAAAAAGGGTTTTGGAAAAAAAAAAAAACCCCCCCCCCTTAAAAAACGGAAAAAAAGTTCCTTTTATAAACCACTAAAGAAAAAAGGACCGGCCTTAAAAATGGGCCCTCGAAGGGTAGTAGCTGGCGGAACTTTTTTTTTATATGCTTCGGAGGGTTAAACAAATGAATTTAATTAAAAGCCGAATAAAAATTCTAAGGTAGAATTTTAAAACTAAAATTTTTTTATTTGATTGTAATCGGAAATTTTCTCTATAAAATTTTTCGTTTTCAAAGGTTTCAAAGTTTTCGGTTTCAAAGATTTCAATAACAAAAATTTTCAAACAAGCTTTTTTTCATTTTTATTTTATAATGTAGCAAATTTTACTGTGCGTAATGACCTTATAACTTCAATATAAATTGTTTTAAATAATCAACTCAAAAATAAAAATACAGGCCAAAAACTCTCATTTTGAAACCTACTAGGTGGCTCAAAAATTGTTTTTGTTATGTGGAACATTTTTTACCACTTATTTACATTATTAGTCTTTTTTTTCATATACTGCAACTACGGGTTTTACTTTAACTCCTGGTTCTCCCGGTCCGAACCCCAGAAAAAGTGGAAAATGAATGTTCTACTAATGAACAATCCATTTACTTTAACGGACCAGTTCTTGATCAATTTGGAACTCCAATACCGGATTCATACACTGGTTTGGTACCAATTTCCCGTGGAAATAATGCAAAAATTTTAATCACTACAAATCAAGATGATAAATCTGAAAGTGTTGTAATAGATATTTCTGCGACAGATGAACAAGTGAAAAATAAAACAAATATTGGCAAAGAACGAGCTGAGTTATCAAACTGTTTCGAAAAGCACAAAAGTCCACAACAACTTGCAAGGATAGTTGGATAAGCTTCAAATAAATTGTTTTAAATTTAAATGTATTAAAAAATATGAGGATATATTCGATTAAGACTTTTTTGTATATTTTATCCACAGTGCAGTCGGTGTCTTCTCGTAGAAGGTTATTTTTTGAATTTTGAGTCATCTTGAGAACAATTGGGCGAAAGATTGACCAATGAGCCCACTTGGTATTTCTTATTATGAAATAAAATCTTTTTAAAAAAGTAAATTAAATAAGTGAAAAACGGGCAAAAAAGATAAAAATTCTTGATGGTTGATTATGGTGCGAAAAATCAAAGAAAATTAAATTAAGTCAAAAAGGCATGATTTTTTTACTTCATCAAACAGATAGAAATAATCAGACGTTAGATTACCTAAGTAAAATAGACCTTCTTTTTTAGAGCCAGTCCACCTCAAGTGCATTGTAAAACGCAGGAAGAACGAATAGAACTTGTACCAGCTACAGTATGTGTTTTTTTTACTTGCGAAATGAAAATTGTCATTTAGGTAATTACGGCCAATAAAAAATGGTAACTAGGTGTATTATATTTTCAAACCCTTGACATCGGCTATAACTTGACTTTCAAAATAAAATCCACCTAGTGACCATTTTTAATTGGCCGTAATAACCTAAGTGACAATTTTCATTTCGCAAGTAAAAAAAACACATACTGTACATAAATTGTTATCTTATTATATCGTTATTTGACCTAAGAAGCACCAAAATCTATAACCCACGCTTTAGCTGGGCCATGACCAGGCTTCCAAAAAAGGCATCCCTCTCGCGATTTTCCATCCCTATCCCCAAATTTTTTTTTGCTATGAAAAGGGATAGAAAAGGGGATAAAATCCATCCCTTTTGGTAGCCTGGCCATGAGTCATGGCCCATGACGTATCAAGCACCTTTTGCGATGTAGGTGATATCTATTATGATGCCCGGGTTCAAAAAAATTCCTTTTTTTTTAAAGAAAAAAAAATATTTTGAACCTGGTCATCATAAATTATGATTCATAATGGATATGTTCAAAAGTTTTCGAAGTGATCACTTTTTCATAAAAAAATAGTCTAAAAAGATTCATTTTATACTAAAATACGCTAGAATTTGTATTTTTAATAATGTATTTAAAGAAAAATAGGTAAAGCTTGAGCCCATTCGCGTCCTATTAAAAGCCTTCTACTCTAGTAACTATCATAGTAACCATCATACTTGAATCTAAAAATTATTCAAAAATACCTTATTTTATTTTTAAAATAATATCCCTATAAAAAGTCGCATAGCTCGGCCCGAGTGTTGTTCGGTGAAAACCAGCTGCAACGCGGTTAACCGCGATCCGACTGCACGGTTAATTTACGAATTCGATTTGAACATTTCTGGAAATGGGTTAAATAGCGAAAGTAGTCTTATTTTTGTTCAATGGCATGGGTCTCCATCTGGGCAATTGCTGAGAGATGCGTATAATTGCGAGGCAAAAATTTCGTATGAAGATTTCAAGAAAATATGCTGTGAATCTGAGAATGAATGGATGAAGGTATTTTTAAACATTAACCCCCTCACACCCTTTGACTATCTGAAGGCAAAAAAAATTTCGGGAGTCAAAACGGCGCAGACATACTCGTCACAGACCAACCAATCGAATGTTCATAGAGTTTCAACTTTTATGTCAAAAATATTGTTGAACAATTTAATAACGTTCGAAAGTTATTTTTCTCACTTTTTTTTAGGATTTTGCGTAAATTTCTTAAAAAATCATGTGTGAAACGATACATAATAGCAAAATTTGGGGAAGCCAGTTTAGGAAAGTATCAGAACTTTTGAATATAAGTTTATTTTTCTGGATCTCTATACGAAAATAATTTTTCACAAGTGATGTTATGAACTTCAAAATAAGAACAATATTTCAAAATTATTTTCCGAAAAAAATAACGGAAATCTCTAACTCAAATAGCGAACAGCAATCATCAGTGTGCATTAGGTGTTTAGCAACATCAAGTTTAGACAACAGCCCGGAGGCTTACTATTGAAGATAATGTCGAAATAACTAATTTAAAATCGATATATTTATGCACCAGAAATTATTATCGAAAATTCCATGTTTTGCTCCTAGAAACCGGTAATTCAAAAGTCGGATTCACCAGTGAACCAGTTTGACTTGGAAAATGACAAAAAGTTATACATGCAACATTTACTTGGTAATGAACCAAAAACCTTTTCTCGATATCTCTTATAATTCCAGAGTAATTCATGCTTACACAGCGGTGGTTTATTGAAAAAAGCTACGCTTAAATATTTTGTGTCGAAAAACCCGCCACAAATGATATATATACAAGATTAAATTGGTAGCAGCTACGGAAAAAATCGATTTTATTATATCTCTCAGATTTTCTTAGAAAATGTATCGATGTAAATTCAACGGCGTGAAGTTGGACGAAGAAAAGTAAAGTTCGATGTTGAGGGTGATAGAAAATCGACAAAACGAAAACTTCTCTTTTACAACTTCCAATTTCATAATAAGTTATTTTGAGCTTTGTGTATTCATTTGAAGAAATATTGTAAGAAATGCAAAATTTGATTGCGAACAAGAACCTCGACATTTTTTCAAAAAAAACATTCTTTTTAATTTCCATTTTTTGCTCTTTAGCGGCTGGCGTGGGCATTTTTAAAATTTTAATGGTCATTTTTGGTTTCTCTGGAATTATTTTACATACTTTTCTTTACTTTTTAGGGCCCGAATATAGCCAGCGTTTTGCTCTCTAGCGGCTTTTGTGGGCGTCTTTTCAAGTTTTTACGGTCATTTTCGGCTTTTCCGATACTGATTTACCCCATAGCCTCATTTTTTAGAGCCTGCACATTGCCCGCGTTTTTGCTCTCTAGCGGCTTTCGTGGTCAATTAAGAGCTTAACCTATTTCGAATTCGGATTTCTGAGGTCGATTCACCCCCCATGGGCCCCGTGGCGGGCCCTATTTTTTGGCCTGCGTTTTGTACCCTTACCTATTCGCTTGACCCTTCCATCGGTTGAAATACGGAAACCAAATAGATACTAGTAAATTTCACAAGTGATTCGGCCTGATTTTTTAAGGAGAATTCAAAAAACCATTAATAAAAAATTTTGGACTTCATTTGCGGAAAATTTTCATAATATTTCTAAAAAACGACAAATAAACATTTTATGATTTTTCAAAAAGCAGTCAGAAAATATGTAGACATGCATGAAAAATGTTAATGTGGCTATTTCTTCGTTTTTATTCACAGATTTCAAAAAAAATCTAAAAAAGTTTTGGACGAAAAATGCGTAAAATTTTTTTAATGCTTTGAAATTTTTACGAATTCAAAAATGAAAATTCGAACTCAAATCTTTGCCCAAATAGATAAAAAAAATGATTTTTATGAGCTGATACACATTCATTCTGGTTCAGCTAACGATAATAAGCACAAAAAAATGAACCAACTAATTATTTTGGTAAATTAAATTGACGCCTGTCTGCCACATCACTGCTACCCCCTTAACGATGCAACAAATTGATTGAAATTGTGTCAAAAAATAACCTAGAACTTAGGTAAAATGCACAAATCGACATTGCAGATAAATGTAAATTTTAACGTTATGTGTATAATTTCATAATGTTTTGCGAAAGATCGGGCGGCAGCTAAAATTTACATTTATTCGCGCAATGTTGATTCGAAGATTTCACCTTTTAATTGAGGAATAAATTTTTTGAACATATCATGTACGAAAAATAAGCAGTAAAATTAACACTAGTGAATGTATAAATCGACAAATTTCGAAAAAAATATTTTAAACCAACTGAAATATTTTTAGTGCCGAGATGGCCAAATCTATCAAAAAAGCATAACAGCTGGCGGTCAGTTCTGGTCAAGTGTAGGCATAGATATGGAAAATGGTGGCTATCCCCCCTTAATTCTTGGCATTAAATTCGGCTTCTTTTACATAATGTCTCGTTCTGATAAACGCAAATTTAAAGACAAGGGCGGCTGTGGTTTGTCTGAGGCAAGATTTGTTGGTGATGAGCTTGATTGTGACGAAAAAACATTAGAATTCAAAGTTTTATGGAGGCACAAAATAAGGTCGAAAATCACCGGTATTTTCCGAAATAATTTTGGTATTAAGTTATCAATAATAGTTTGAAATATCATTATTTTTGACCTATGAAAAAGTCAGCGAGGAGAAAATTATGCTTGACAGATGGGTAAAATGGAGATGGGAGATCAAATGGAGTGAGTACGAAGACGAAAATGGGATAACCAAAAAGCCAAGTTCGGCGAGTCTGGATGTTTTTCGAGATAATGTTCCATTAATTTCTGATAAAAAATTTCGAATGGGGAGAAATGATGAAGGGAGAGTACCTCATTTTAAGGTCGGACTTTATAATGCAGATGGAATCGCTGAAAAGGGCCGCATTGAAATTAAGGGTTACAAAGAAAGCATCCACAAAACGTAAGAAATTTTTCGAGCGTAATGTTTTTTTTAAATATTTTCATCGAAATAAAAAAAAGTACTTCAATCAAAGTACCAAAAAATACTTTAAAATTTCAATTTTTTCTCTGAAAATAACTAAGAAAATCAATAAGATCAGTCTCTTATGGTTTGGGACCCGCTTATTTCAAAAATAACTGGTAGAGATTCAGAGAAAACATCATAGAATATTTTTAAATCAATTGACAGTTTCAACTAGACTCGTTCGAAAATTTTAAAAAATCAATAAAATGATTTTCTTATTTTGAAGCATTAATGCTATCTATACTTGAAAAACTATAAAATTGTTCACGAGCAACCCGGGGTTTGCACGACTTCGGACAATCCCCTTAAAACCACTAGGCAACTTTTTTTTTAGAACACCCCAACAGTTTTGTTGCTGGCATTTGAGAACGGAACAAGATATTCACGAACGGATTTCTGCATCTAACAGCTAATAAAAAACTCCAAGACCAATTTTTTTTGATTTTTTACCGGATGTCCGGTTATACGGTATAACTTATACCGGATGTCCGGTTATACCGGAAATTGACCGGTAAAGGTCTAAAAGACGATTCTGAGAACACCGCACATTCTTCGAAGTCAATTTTTTGCCATCCAATACAACTTTTTGTCAGAAATTTTTTGGCAAGAATCTTTTTGTCATATGACACCGGTGAAATAGAGCCAATTGTATTATATATGAGGAAATCCCACCAGTTGATAACTTCTCCTTGGTGTAATGGTTAATGCTCTAGCCTCTGATGCTGTGTTGTCGGGGTTCGACTGCTAGCAAGTGCATATTTTTTTTTTATAATTTTTGATTTTTTTCCTAAAAAAAGAAGTTAGTGCAGTTCGGCGTAATATGACAAAAATGTTATTGCCAAACATTTTCTCTTGAAAAACTACCCACGTAAGCATATTTCCAGCTTCGTAGGTCTCTTTAATTAAAATATACAAAAAGCTGTAATTTGACCCTTTTAGCGGTGTCATATGACAAAATTAAATTTTCCAAAAAATTTCTGACAAAAAGTTGTACTAACTGGCAAAAAAATAGCGTCAAAGGATGTGTAGTGTTTTCAGAATCGGCTTTTTAGACCTTTACCGGTCAATTTCCGGTATAACCGGACATCCTGTATAAAATCTAAAGAATTTGGTCTTGGAGTTTTTAATAAGCAGTTGGATGCAAAAATCCGTTTGCGAATATCTTGTTCCGTTCTCAAATGCCAGCGACAAAACTGTTAGGGTGTTCTAAAAAAAAATTACCTTAAAAATTTATCTTAAGGGGGTTGTCCATGCTGGAAAGGCTTTTTCGAAGGCTCATAACTTTTTATTCCTTCATAACAATCTTATAAAAATCTCAGGAATAGTAGTTCGTAATCTCTGGAACACATTTCACTTCTTACTTTTTTCATAGCATGTTCGACCAACCGGTAAATTGAGTTAACCACGAGCAAACATTTTTTTTTGAAAGTTTTATTTCTTTTTCGCCTTACTTCAAAACAACGTCATTTTCGGCATTGTAACAAGCCCAAGGGGTGGTGAGGAAGATATTGCAAGGATTTTTCGAATTTGGCTGTAAATCGACAAAAAAGTGCGCGAAATCGAAAATTTTGAATATGAAAGTGAGAATTAAACAATTTAAATGCCACCAAAAGATTCCTTGGGTACGGTTTTTTTTTATCTCTAGCACCGTTTCTGTTCAAAATCAGACCATAGTTGCTAATATCGTTTCCAGCCTGTGATTAACTTTTTTTTCCCTTGGGTCGATTACCCCACAAGGCATTTTTAAGATGATCTGAGACCTTTCATTTTTTGACTTGGCTCAATCGCGTCCACACTAGTGATTATTATTATTCGTAATTTGAGACTATCCTATGGCTAGAATTTTAAATAAATAAATAATTTTTGCAAGCAAATCCGATATTCTAGAACTAGTTATTCGATAGTAAAAACTTTTTTTTTTGCTTGGAATCAATTTTTTATGTGCTGGATGGTTGGATAAAAAAAATAATACCGAATTTGAGACCGTGGTCGAAAATAACTACTGCACCCACAAACCCCTTAAATTAATAGTTTAGTTGAGTACACTAAGAATATATCATAATGTGGGTCAGAGGGGTCAAAACGATTGGTTATATCAGAATATATTTCACATTGGTGTTGATTTTTCTACGAAAAATGATGGATTTCGTATATCATATTAGATTGTGTGGGAACTAGTGTAGTTTAAATTAGTAGAATTTCTGATATTTTTCTTTTGTTTTCTCATTACAGTAAAAAATAATTTATTTTTAATCTTCAAAATAAAGAGTCGATCAGGCGGCTAAGAGTTAAATTTATAATTTGCAACTTTTGAGAAATCTCATCACCATTTGTTTTTAAAGTTGAGAATCTATGTCTGCGCAAACTAGTATGTATAAAAGTTTTAATTTTAGGACGAAATATAACAACGAAGAAAGAGATGAGATTTCGGAAAACGGAACTTCTGGTGTAAACCCCGATATTTCAGAAATTCCCAGAGGAGATTCTGCAGACAATAATACAGTCCGGAAAACTCCAACAGAAAAACGTCACAAAAACGACACCAGGCGTAACAAATCGGAGCGCAAAAAAGACAGGAAAAAGGAACATCACAAAAAAAGTCGAAAGCCTCGAGATGTTCCTAACAGCAATTTAAATATCCAGAATTACCTTAAAAATAGTAACAATGCAAACACTTTAGAATTTAAAGCTGCGGACCATAACCAATGTATTTTAAAACCATATGGGAGTTTATCGTATTCAAAGATTGAAAAAAGAATTAAAAAAAAATTAAAGGGATTGCCAGAGGATCAAGCGGATCCTTTGATAGGTTTTTCCAAAGAAATAGTCGATATATTAGAGGCTAATGATAAAAGAATTAAGGAACTAGAAGATAAACTTAATCAATATATTGGTGAATTTTTAAATAAAGATGAACTGTAATCTTTAATTTTTTGTGCATAAATTATTTTTGTGTAAAAATTATATTAAGTGTAAGGTGGGATTCGTAAAGGCGATACATTTTTATTCCGTTAATTCGGCAACCTATTTTTTAAATTTTGATAATAATCTTTAATAAAAATTCATACACCTAAGGTGTTACACCTTATACAATGCGGCACTGTTCGTGGCCTTCGAGAACAGAACTTCGAACTAGAACGCATAACACTCTACCTACCGCATGAGTTTCAAGTAGCGTCGAGACAAAAAAGTGATTTGTCGAAACTTTGGGAGATTTCAGGCCAGATTTGAAGTGTATTGTATAATAGCATGGTTTCGAATCACCACAAGTCCCGACGTTTATAATTTTTCGAATTGGGAATTTGAAAAAATAATTAATTATTTACTTATCACGCCTGCATTCAAATAGTAGGCACTAAGATTATTTTGACGCAAGACCGAACTCGTTGTAAATACCAAGTAAAAACATCTCACTCTGAGGGCAATATACTAGGATGTATTAAAGCTATACAAATCCATAAAAAACTATTAAAAAGTCTTCAACGGAGCATAAAAATAATATCATACTAGACATGTACAGACATACTAGACATGTACAGACATACTAGACATGTACAGACATACTAGACATGTACAGACATACTAGACATTTACAGACATACTAGACATGTACAGTCCTCGCGCCCTAACTGGAACACTTTTTTAAGGTCGGTCAATGTGTCCCTAACTGGAACAGTAAAAATAGGTGTTTTTTGAACTTATGGATACATTTTTTATAGGCCCCAAAAAGCAGAATTGCAGAAATTTTGACGCATTAAACACTGGTTTGAGCGGTTTAGAAATTCGAAACAAGAAAAAAACAAAGCAAAATTGGATTACAATTTTTTTTAAAAAATGATACAAAACTGGCTGCTGTATTTGACTTGTGTAACATAAATTATGTTATACACAATACTTTCTTCATTTACTTACAAATTTAACCACAAAATAAAGCAATTTTAATCTGCAATGTAGCTTTCTAAGCAAAAGTATAGGGGTGCGCCCTAACTGGAACATTTTTTTAGGTCGTTAAGTGTTCCAGTTAGGTAGCGAGGACTGTATAACAAATTCTTAATTTTCAAGCGCCACTTTGAAACTCACCCCAGCATTTTTCATAAGTAAGGTTTGCCGCCAAAAGGGTTTCACTGAATAAAGAAATATCGAAAATGATGCCCGTCACAAATCATTTGTTTTTCTTTTTTAGAAGATTCGCTCCAAAATATGAAATACATAATTACTTCGAGAGTAAAATTAAAACCAATCATATGTGGTTAAACTTAAAATCGAAATAATTTGGTTGCCTGAGTAATGTGTGTAGGTTGTAATTTATTGCTAATAATAAACGCATTTCAAAAAAAAAGATTTTTACTTGTGACGCGCATCATATATAGGGGGTATTTGCGCAAACTGTCTGATCATATCAGCTCTTTAGACTAATTTATTACATTTATTAAGTTAAAAAATAGACCAAACATTAACACTGAACTTCAATTGAAATTCGAATAATAATCTTAATTTGACACCATTTGCGTCAGCAGTCAATTTCATAATATAGGAGTCATATAATATGACCCTACAAATTAAGTGTAACATTTATTGAATTACATCTAAAAAGGGCATCACCAGGCCTTTAGTTTCGCGTTCGTGTTTGAACTTATTTTCGAAGCTCTCATTGGTCAAAGAAGTGAAATCCGGTGCTTTCATTGGTCAAAAGCGAGTCAAACGCGAATGCGAATGTAGAGACCTGGTGACACCAATCTTTGATATATCAATTACGAGGCCCTTTGGCATTTTTTGCCACTTTTTTAGCCAATATTTTATATAATTCGGCTTTTGAAAACGATTAATCCGATTGAGTTATTAGATTGCTCAAACTGAGCACAAATATTAAGAGAAATTTAAATTTAAAAAATGGTCCGAATCATACCATTGTTTAACAAAAACTGATAATTAAACAATTTCAGTAATCTATATTTGTGCTTAGTTTCAGCTATTTAAAAACTTAATCGGATGAGTCGTTTTAAAAAGCCGAATTTTATAAAAAATTTGGCTATGAAAGTTGCAAATAATGCCCAAGTCAATTAGACCAACATCAAAAACTTACTTATCCCAGAAAAAAATATTTGAAAATGTGACTGAAACCACAATATTTCTGATAAAGATTATTTTCTATGAAAATAATTTTAGACTTGCTTTATGCGAGTTATATATATTATATATTCCTAATTTTTAAAATAATAATTTGATAAATCTCAACTAAATCCCTATCCCCAAAAATTCTCTATTTTTTGCTATGAAAGGGATACAAGTCTTCTTTTTCAGGCTAGGAAAAGGGAACGAAAATCCTTTCAAGCGTAGATTTAAGAAAAAGATAGGGAAAAGGGGAGATGATTCATAAATTGAGTCATAATCCTTTCCTTTTCCTAGCCTGATATATTTTGGAAGCCTTCTCAAACGAACATTATGACTAATAATTTATGAGTCATACTTTATGACTCTGAATTCTTGAGATTTTATCATTAATTAACCTAACCTTTTATTACTTCTATGCCAGTATTCTTTTTCTCTGTAAATAATCTCTTTTTTATTTAAAATATTTTTGAACTGATTTTAATAAAGTTTTATTTGACAAATTTGATTGGCTGTTGTGTATAAATGAACGGCGACGATTGGTTGAAGGGAAGTCAAATATGACTCATTTTAACCGTGGGAAAAACATGTTTACACCAACTTAAGGGGGTGGCAATGCCGTGGCATAAGTCTAACAGATTGGTACATTTTTTCAGAGCAATATTTGAAAGAAAAAGAAATGTGTAAATTTACTTTTTTATTTTTTATCTTCAATAAAAGTGTTCATTCTTGCAAATGTTTACATTTTAATTTTCTAAACATAACCAAGTATACATGTAGGTAAAAATATAAAAAACACTTTTCACTGTACATCCATTTCCAACTAAACCCGACTATAGAATTTTTTTTTAAGACGATATTCTGCACATTCGAAAATTTCTCATATATCAAAGTTTTTTTTCCATGAAAAAGGGTAAAAAGTAGAGAAAAACAACTTTTTTTGAGATAAAAATTGACCTTAAATTGCGTTTTATTATTAAAAAATTTCCTGGTTATTAAACGAAATGTTGCCTATTACACCCAAAATTTTATTGGGAATTTTTTGCAACCATAAAATTTTTAAAAATTCAGTGCCAAACTGCACTTATCAAGTGTACAGTCAAGTGTTTAAAAATTTCATCAACAGTTTCAAAAATGATAATCGCCGCTAGCTAGAGAAGCGCTGCACGATTGCGATCACCACGATGACACGTCAAGCACTGCTCATCTTGCCGGTCCCCACCAATCCTTAATTTTTACCGATTAGTTGCATCATACGGCGATTTAATACGAATACCCAAAACCGTTTAATACAATAGGCGAATAAAATAAAGGGAAGAACACCCTACCGTTTTTCTACAAATTACGCTATCTTTCTTCGCCTTGACACGGCCTGACGCATTTTACAGGAGGGACATTTCCTGCTGTGAACAGACAACGGTAGCGGTAGTCATGTTGATCGTGCGCATCGATTTTTTATGACGAGTTCAGAAAACCACGAATAACAAAATTTTGGAACTTGATTTGGAGAAACTTTCATTAATTTTTCTTAAAAAGTACGATTAACAAAATTAAAATAAAAGAAATTTTATCATTTTCTCAGAACAACGTCGGCTGGCAGAAAATATGTAGGAATCTAGAAAAACATTAAAGTGGCTTTATTTTTTTGGTTTGTTTACCTGTTGCAGTGTGCATGTTTTAAAACAAAAAAAATTTTGGACAAAAATAGTCGCTGGAAAAATTTTCGTTAATGCTTTGATGTTTTTTTTTTTCGCAAGATTTTTACGATTTTCAAAGATGAAAACTCGAACTCAATCTTTTTTCTTTAAATGGATAAAAAAACATGATTTTTCTTGAAGGTATAACCTTTCAAATTTGGTTCCAGCGTAATATACATATAAGGCTATTGAAAAATTATACTGACTTACTATTTCGTAAGTTTATTGACCCAGAAGCCGGGTTTATGCCACCCCCTTAATCAGTGTTATCGGTCAAAACATTGTTCTTTAGATACATTTTATTACTCCAAATTTTCCTCAATTTTATTTTGTGCATAATATTTGTGTCTCTAAAATGGCTGTTTTTAAAGTACAAAAAATGTATAATTATGTCACCTCTACAAGACAATTTTCATAGATAGTTGGTAATTTCGCGTTATTTTGTGATCTTTGTCAGGACGTTTAGTATTTTGTCATGACGTTTGAGTTCATTGTGCTGTTAACAATATAAACTCCAGAAGCTATTTTTATTCATACGACCAAATTTTCCCTCGTCTTCTAAAGGTTCAGTGAAATCATAATTTTCTACGTCATAATTTTCTACAAGAATGTCAAGATGGTTCGTTTGAAATAATTTTTCGCTTTATTACTATTGTTTTTAGACTCAAGTTTTTTCACATTAAAGAGGGTTCTGGGTGCTAACACAGCAATTTGCTGGGGATTTTTGACTACTTTTTGAAGCCCGATAACTTTTGTTTGAAATGTTGAAACGTAAAAATAAAATATTGTTCTGTGAAAACTGTTTATGGTTTTGAGATATGTCAATTTATATCAAAAATCATAAGAAACTCGTAAAACATATTACGAAACCGATTTTCTCAATCCTCAATTTCTCTCTAGCAGCAAAAAACTCGCGGAGAATATTTCCAGGTTAATTCAAACTTTTAAAATACAACAGAAACTAGGTTGAACACCTCATTTTGGTGATTATATACAGTTCACGTTCGGGTCATTCGTAAAACTGAAAACAGTGATTTTCTTAAAGTTCGAACTTTTTTTGTTTTGTCAGAAAACTCCCGTAGTGTCTTTTGCACCATCCGTGGTGCAATGGCTTTAAATCGCAGTTAATTTAGGACCCTTAATCATGCTAAAAATTTTCAAAGTGATAGATCGAAACTAGTTTGGATAATTGACGTTTGTGCGCTTTTTTTTTTCGAAAAGTTTTTTACTGTATTACAGTACTTATTTTTTGCAAAAAAAAATTAAATCATCAAAAAAAAGCCTTTGAGCGGGGATCAGAAAAAGAAAATTTCTAAGACTTTTTTTCCCCATTACATCAATAGCCCAAAAATGATCCCCGTACCGTAATATTTAAGGGAATAAGGTTGATAAAAATAGGTACTGTTTTTTTCAAAAAATTGCTTATATCAATTTCTGAAAAGAAAGTGAGTGGGTCCTTAGAGTTTTTTAAGGCTTTTTTTTTCCCCGTTCATAACCACCCAAAAGTCCAAATGGAAACGATACGGGTTGACCTACAAATTAGGAAAATTAGGTTTTGGGTTCAAAGTAACAGAAATAGTGGATCAAATTTAAGCGCCGAAAATTTTTTGGGCCAATTAGAAACACCCTAATCAAGAGTTTGAACATAATGAATATTTTTCCAAAAACGTCACGTGATCCTTATTATCTCGAGTTAAATAAGGATTAATTTATGAACATATTCGCAACCTTATTTTGTTGTTGGATTATTTCGGTCACGGTGATTTTGTAAATTCGGACTTTAGTGTAATGTGAAAAAAGTCTTAAAACGTTTTTGTTAAAGTTGACCACCTGCGGAATTATTTTTTGACGTAATTTGAGTACTTTCTTCGAATACTGGTACTCATGTTTTTTTTCAAAAGTACTCAGGAATTACACGTGGAAAGGACCCTTAATAAGAATCGTCACGCCAATTTGTATAGAGTCACGAAAGGGGGCAATAGATCATGACACTCAGGAGGTTAGGACACTCAGGCGCTTGCTATGCGCGACGTACGCGAGATAAGCATTTAAAATTGGCCTCGCGGTTTAAATAGAGGCAGTTCTAGAAGTCGCAAAACCTTCCGAAAAGTAAGGAATAACAATATAGAATGCGTGAGGCGACAGGAAAGGAAGAGATGTTATTTATTTATAAATATGCAGAGGTAGCCACAAAAAGCTACGAGACGGTGAGAGGACGCACGATGTGTATATCACGCCGCATTTTACGGCGAGAGCGAGGAGAGATCTGGCCTATCCGATCTCTGATATCAATGGACGTGAGGCACTTATTGCTTGTGAGCAAGTAGAAAGATTGGGTTCTTTAAGCTATGTCAAAGAGACTGACAGTGGACAGGTTGATCAGTTGCGAGAGTCATAATTGCACTCTCTCCGCGAGGTATATTTGTAATGTTTTAATTTATGCGACCTAACCATGCGGCGTACGACGTGTTGAATTTAAACACGTACACTGGGACTGCCAGTAGATCACTTGGTTTGTCCAGAATCGCGAAAAATGAGAGAGTTTGTAATTTTCTTTTATTCACATTTGATGACTTTTTATAAAACTTTTTTAACAAATTGTTTTTATTAGGACAGTAGAAAATTCTTTGTTTAATATTATTATCATAGAAAAAAATATATGTTGAATAATGAATCGTCGGTTATATGCTTGATTCAAATGCAACACCACGGATGGTGCAAAGACACTAGCGGGTCCAGAGATTGTCGGCCACTACGGGAAGTTAAGCACCAAAAAATGTAATAAGTCTTCAGGTTTTATTTTTATCATTTTGCGGTAATTTGTCTCTTAATCAGACATAAAACGCCGCGCAGCGGCTATAACAATAAAATGCAGCATGTCAATATCATGAAAAAAACAAATAAGAAGTCTCATTGCTGTTAATAATAGTTTAAAACTTTTTTTACATTACTGTTCTTCGTCAGTTTCAACGAAGAATTATTTTTTTATTCAAAATTTCATTTCTTTTGTACATTTTAATGTGATATAGCTAATTTTGGTTTAAACTCTAAAATAGACTCTTAAAGTCGAAATAGCAAATTTTAATTAGTCGCATTCGATTTCTCAAGGCCCATTAACCGGAATCGTAATTTTTTGTTAAATTTATCTATCGAGAGAAAAGATAATTTTTGCAATGCAATCCAGCACCCAGAACCCTCTTTCATGTAGATCAGTGTACATAAATATTTCCTCACTGAACTAATCAAACATCACATGATGGCTGGTAGGTCTTTTTTTCCCGCATTTGATGGCGGAGAAAAACGATCTCAGGAAAGTTTTTTTTGTACGCCATTTGGTTCCCGCATATGGAATGAGTTTTTTAAATGCGGGAAATAGTCTAACTATTTTTTTCGCGCATAATGCGGGAAAAACAGACCGAGACCCGATTGTACCATAATAATGATTATTGTGGTTTGCGCGCAATAACATAAGGCGATCTGGTGGTTGATGATTGTGGGAAAATGTCGATTTAAAAAACGCTGATGTGTTGTGATCTGAATTTTTTTTACTGTCTGGAGACGAAAAGGATTACCTATTGTTCAAAATGTGACGATTAACAAGTACATGTAGGCGTACGGCTAGTAAAACGCCATAAATAGTAGAACGCCAAAAAACTATTATTGTGTCATTTTCATCCTGAGTTTATGTTCAAAATCGATGAATTTTTTAATCAAGATTTTCGTCTAGTCACTAGACTCTAGTGACCACGCAGAATCAGTTTTTGATCAAATTTTATCGGAACTGAATTTGGTGAAAAAAACTTCTGCGGTGCTCACTAGACGAATATTGATCTAAAAATCGTCATTTTTTTGACAACATAATGTAAATGAGATGAAAATGACAAATTATGATTTTTGTGGCGTTTTACTACCCTACCCGCCATTTTGTGATATATTCGCGTGATCAGCTTCATCTAACAAGAGTTTTTTAACTTCAAATTTTCCACGATAATCAACCAACATGTGGCCATCGTATTATCGGGCGGCTGGTATCGGCCGAATATACCGAATATTTTAATACTGTACTTCCACTTTTTATGCTATCTTTGATTTCGAATATTCTTGAACATTCTTGCTCAATAGTTTTTGAACGCGTATCCCAATGACAGGGTCTTACGAAATTCCTTTCAGAACCTTATATAATATCGTCCCTTATGAAACGCCATACGCAAAGCCTTTATAATTCGTGCGCTCTGGCTACAAACCAGCTCACTTTTTTCCCTCTGGACATCTAAAAATTAGGAACTCTTTTAATAAGTGTAAATAAATAACCCCTCGAAATTATATTTAGTTTTTTATTTCATCGGAGTTTTACCACATCTTTTATTTAGCCCAACATGGTGGAGGAGCGGTGGCAATCACTGTAAATAAGTTCGTTCCTTTGGGACAATGTTTGTGTGTTGTTAGTTTATAGATCAAATTTCGTTTTACCATAAGTTCCTTTATTTCTTCCGTATTCAAATTTTTCTGTGATTTCAGAATTGTAAGAATTCACGTTCTTCATACGAAGTAGTAACTGTCCGTTCTTGTTCGGGTACAAACTTAATTGTTGGTGTACTTGTTGTAGACCTCTGCTCTTGCACCTCTGGCTCCTCGTTCACACTTTGATTTTTTCCTTGGCAAGTTCTTCAGGAGCTTCCATTGAATAGCTCTCATACTACTTGATAGTAGTGTTTGAGTTTCCTGACTTTGCAAAGTTTTCACGAAGTCTTGGTTTTGGTTGCCAGGCCGCGTGTTTCATTGCAAGGCTCATCAACAGAAATTCTCTTTGAAATCCAGCTCCTATTGGAGGTTCTTGCTCCATTTTGGTTAGTTGGTTGTTGCTCTCATGCATTAACCACTCCTATGGAAGCTAATGAAGATGAACGTTGGTCGACGGGGGCTTCAATCATCATCTGGAACTTCCTCCTCTGGCATTGGGTTGGGGAAGCGCTCGAACAATGGCGGCAGCGAAGCCATAGGATTCAGGATTTTCTGCCATCTAAATCTTATACTTTCAGTTTCACACCTGAATTGGTTTTTTATTTAATAAGTAAATTAATTTGAAATGACATGAAATGGACATTTTCTTTATTTCAAGTGGTATTTTTTCATTAAACAAGAATTGTACGCGAAACACCTCACCACTGAGTTTTATCAAAGCAATGTTGTGAATATCTATTTGGTTTTTTTTTTNTATCAGTTTTTCTGTGAGTTTTCAAGCAACAATTATTAAAGATAACCTGCGCCAAAAAGTTTTGTAACACAGAAGACTTCTTTTATGAGCAGGTCTTATTTTAATCAAGGGAATATCGGGACAGAAGTTCTGTCACAGAACCCAAAAAGTCTTAATTTTATGGAAGTGAGGTTTATACTACAGATAAATTAAAAAATGGTTTTGATTTTCGAATGGATAGAAATTAACTCCCGTAGTGTCTTTGGAGCCATCCGTGGCTCGATGCCCTTTAATCGCAATTTAGGACCCTTAATCATGTATGAATGACAATTTACAAAGTGATAAATCGATTATTTAGATAATTGACGTTTGTGCGTTTTTTTTCGAAAATTTTTACTGTAGTTATTACAGTACTTATTTTTTGCAAAAAAAATTAAATCATCAAAAAAAAGCCTTTGAGCAGGATCAAAAAAAAATCTAAGAGTTTTTTCCCATTACACCATAGCCTAAAAATGATCACGTGACCGTATATTCAAGGAATGAGGTTGGTAAAAGTAGTACTGTTTTTTTCAAAAGTTACTTTTATTTTTTTGAAAAAAATGAAGTGGTACTTTAGAAGTTTTTAAGACCTTTTTTCAATTACACCAAAGTCCAAAAACGATCACGTGACCTTCAAATTAGAAAATAAGGTTTTGGTACAAGTAAACAAATGGTGACCAAATTACGCCGAAAATTTTTGGGCCAATAAATACCTAATTTAAGAGTTTTGAACATAATAATATTTTCCAAAAACGTCACGTGATCTTATTTTTCAAGAAATAAGGATTAATTTATGACATATTCTAAACCTTATTTTTGAATTATTTCGTCACGTGATTTTATTCAGACTCTGGTGTAATGAGAAAAAAGTCTTAAAAACGTTTGAAGTTAACCCTGGAATTTTTTTAGACTTTTATTGCATTACAGTATGGCCTCCGGTTTAAATAGAGCATTTCTAGAAGTCAAATTTTCCAAAATACTGATTACATAAGAATGCGTAGGCGAAAGAAAGAAGANCATAGCCCCAAAATGATCACGTGACCGTATATTTAGGGAATAAGGTTGATAAAAATAGTACTGTTTTTTTTTCAAAAATTGCTTAAATTAATTTTTGAAAGCAGTGAAGTGGTTCCTTAGAAGTTTTTAAGCTTTTTTTCCCGTTACACAAAAGTCCAAAAACGATCACGGGACCTTCAAATTAGGAAATAAGGTTTTGGTTCAAGTAAACAAATAGTGATCAAATAACGCCGAAAATTTTTTGGGCCAATTAACACCTAATTCAGAGTTTTGAACATAATATATTTTCCAAAACGTCACTGATCTTATATTCGAGAAATAAGATTAATTTTATGACATATTCCAAACCTTATTTTTGGATTATTTCGTCACGTGATTAAATTCGGACTTAGTGTATGTGAAAAAAGTCTTAAAAACGTTTTTGAAAGTTGACCCTGGAATTTTTTTTGACGTAATTTGAGTACTTTTTCGAATACTGTACTATGTTTTTTTTCAAAAAGTACTCAAATCACGTGGAAGACCCTTATAAGAATTCGTCACGAATTTCTAAGACTTTTATTGCATTTAAAATTGGCCTCCGGTTTAAATAGAGCAGTCTAGAAGTCCAAACTTCCGAAATAAGATAACATAAGAATGCGTAGGCGACAGAAAGAAGAGAGAAATAAAATCGTCCACAAAATTTAAGATCATTCTAGAGAGAATTTTGTTTAAAACATTCAATTTTTTTGCAGATACATACCCAAATTGGTGACGGTTTAATATTCAAATTTTAATAATGTCAAATTAATCCTAAATTGCTGTGTTATTTATGCCACTTGGTTGTCAGAATCGGCGAAAATGAGAGAGTTTTAATTTTCTTTTATCACATTTGATGACTTTTTATAAACTTTTTTAACAAATTGTTTTTATTAGGACAGTAGAAAATTCTTTGTTAATATTATTATCATAGAAAAAATATATGTTGATAATGAATCGTCGGTAATGCTTGATTCAAATGCAACACCACGGATGGGGTGCAAAGACACTACGGGTCCAGAGATTGTCGGCCACTACGGGAGTTAAGCACCAAAAAATGTAATAAATCTTCAGGTTTTATTTTTATCATTTTGCGGTAATTTGTCTTAATCAGACATAAAACGCGCAGCGCTATAACAATAAAAGCAGCATGTCAATATCATAAAAAACAATAAGAAGTCTCATTTCTGTTAATAATAGTTTAAAACTTTTTTTTACATACTGTTCTTCGTCAGTTTTCAACGAAGAATTAATTTTTTTATTCAAATTTCATTTCTGTACATTTTAATGTGATATGCTAATTTTGGTTTAAACTCTAAAAATAGACTTTAAAGTCGAAATAGCAAATTTTAATTAGTCGCATTCGATTTCTCAAGGCCCATTAACCCGGGAATCGTATTTTTTTGTTAAATTTATCTATCAGAGAAAGATAATTTTTGCATGCAATCCAGCACCCAGAACCCTCTTCATGTAGATCAGTGTACATAAATATTTCCTCACTGAACTAATCAAACATCAATGATGGCTGGTAGGTCTTTTTTCCCGCATTTGATGCGGGAAAAAAAACGATCTCAGGAAAGTTTTTTTTCACGCATTTGGTTTCCCGCATATGGAATGAGTTTTTAAATGCGGGAAAATAATCTAACTATTTTTTCGCGCATAATGCGGGAAAAAGACCCGAGACCCGATGTACCATAATAATGATTATTGTGGTTTGCGCGCAATAATACTAAGGCGATCTGGTGGTTGATGATTGTGGAAAATGTCGATTTAAACAACGCAGATTGTTTGATCTGAATTTTTTTTACTGTCTGGAGACGAAAAGGATTACTATTCCAAATGTGACATTAACAAGTACATGTAGGGTACGGTAGTAAAACGCCATAATAGTAGAACGCCACAAAAACTATTATTTGTCATTTTCATCTCATTTATGTTCAAAAATGATGATTTTTAAATCAAGATTTTCGTCTAGTGACCACGCAGAATCATTTTTTGATCAAATTTATCGGACTGAATTTGGTGAAAAAACTTCTGCGTGCTCACTAGACGAAAATATTGATCTAAAAATCGTCATTTTTTGAACAAAATATGTAAATGAGATGAAAATGACAAATTATGATTTTGTGGCGTTTTACTACCTACCCGCCATTTTAGTGATATATTCACGTGATCAGCTTCATCTAACAAGATTTTTAATTCAAATTTTCCACGATAATCAACCACTATGTGGCCATCGTATTATCGGGCGCAAACTAAATACTATTTTTTGATTGGTTAAAATAATATCATGAAATCTGATATAAAAAAATAGATAATAAATCTAAAGCAAAAAAAAATAAAATGAGCATTCTTGATAGTCTTATAGAGAACTATGATTTCACTGAACCTATAAAAGACGAGGATATTTTATTTATATGGAAAGAAATAACTTCTGGAGTTCAAGTTTTTGAAGTTGGAGAAAAAGCTCTCGATATAAATGCCGAAAATTATGCAAAAATATTTAGTGTTCTCTCAGAGGGTAAAAAACGAGACTTATTTGACGACAGAGAAGTCACAAAATTTGAAGAATTTTTAATTTCTCTCAAAAAATTAAAAGAAAAAACTATAGATGGAATAATGCCAGCCCCAAAGAAAATTAAAATTGAAGCCCAATTTTTCGAAAATTCTGCCGATGAAATCTTCAACGAGTCTTTGACCCCTAAGCGAGCAAATGAAGAAAAATGTGAAATTTGTTCGGCAGTTTTCACTAAAGATTCCGGTGGACTTAAAAAACATAAAGAAGCCTTTCATTCACAAATTCGATTCAAGTGCTCAGAATGTGAACAACTTTTTAATGTCAGGTTTCGATGCATAAACCATATCAAAAAAAGACACAATAGAAAAGATATATTTCCTCAAAAAATTTCCTTGGATCCTGAAATTAACAAACTTATTCAAAATGACAATCCTGACAAGTATAAATGTGAATCATGTCCGGCGAGATTTGAAAAGGAAAGTAAGACAGCTAATCCGATATACTGGTGTATATTCTTATACTCTAGCACACCTACAATCACCGATCTGTAAATCACGACTCCTCATCGTGAGGTGCGAGGTTGGTCGGGCCAATCGGATTTCATTTCGATTTCGAAACACGTCTTGCGTAATATTTTTTATTCGAGAACGTTCTTTTTATTGGAGTCGTTCCAAGCTTGGTCGCTATTGGTCAAATTAAATTCTTGCGTAGGTGGGATTTAGATTGTTTATTTCGGGTTGTGAAATTTGGGCATTGTAAGATATACAGGGTGTAAGGTTTTTACCTCTTTTTCCAAACTGGTTACACTTGATTTCCGGCCGTTTTGATTGGTTGTCAGAAGAGTTTTCTCAGATTCAACCAATCAAAACGGCGGAAATCAAGCTGTAGACCAGTTTGGACAAAAAGAAGGGAAAAACCTTACACCCTGTATATATTGTCTTTTTCGAAATATATTTACTGGGAACTGTATCAAAGCAGAAAATATTCAACACAAGTTTCTTTCTGCTAAATGTGACTACAAAAAAATTCCATGTCAGGACCCATACAAAGCACAAATTCCTTGAGGTCAATATTAAAAAAATGACGCTTCAAATGATAAACCGGGACTCTGCAGCGAAATGCTGGCTTCTAAGTAATATTATGGCCTTAAATTAAAAAATATCGTATGTACCAGTTCCGAACTATCTCACCAGTTTAAAAAATCAATTTACTTAAGTATAGTGGATTTTCTATCTTATCCAAAAGAAAGCCTCCCTCACAAAACATATCAGTAAATCACACGCTGTACAAATTGATGATATGATTGAAAACGACCAAAATGTACAAACCCGCAGTTTATATATTTGCAAATTATGTGCCAAAAGTTACTCTGATGAATCCGAGCTGAAAAACCACCATAACAAAATCCATCTAGGGATTCGATTCAAATGCTCAAAGTGTCCAAATTTTTTCACCCAAAAAGTTAAATGTCAAGCGCATATTTCAAAAAATCACGATGTCCTCGAAAATGTCGTTATCAAAGAAATAAAAGTTGTTCAAGACAAGACAAAAAAATACAACTGTGTTGAATGTCCAGTTATATTGTCGAGTGCACCCGGCCTTCAGCAACATATTGATATAAAACATAAAGGAAGACGATATAACTGTCTCGAGTGTGGTCAATTATTTCCTCTAAAAAGAAAGTGTAAATTACATTTATCGAATTTTCATGGCACTTTTGAGCCAAAACATGATGAAGGATTTAGAGTTATTTTTTTGAAAAATGAAGATGACTGTTCCAAATGTGACGTTTGTAAAGCTTCATTTTTCACGCCAGATGAGCTTGCGGACCATATAAAAAGTAAGCATCCGAAACTTTTCCTGATCACATGAGATTACGTTTTATTGGCAATAGAACCACTGTGGTCATGGTGTTATATCGAAAATGATCCCTACTGCGCCTTTCGTCCACGACTACCTGTGACGCCTGGCCAGCCATTCAGAGCGGCCAGCCATTCAGAACGTCACTACCTACACTACAGGTAGGCGTGGACATAAGGCGCAGCCACATCATTCTACAGTGATTTTATTTTCATTTTTGAAGAAAAACTTGCACTACTGCACCTCTTTCATCAAGTTTTCAAATCGAGTCAAAGGATAGCAAAATGATGTAATATGAATAAACGACAGATCCTGAATATTTGAATAATGCGAGAATAAGATTGGGTGTCCGCCCAAATTTAAGGCGATTTCATTGGCTTATTCGGAAATTTAACCTGCTGATCAATGCGTTGTTTGCATTGTTAAAAATTTTAAGGATCTGTCCGTCGAAGGTCGTTTATCCATATGAAACCCAATTTTTTAAACTTACTTGAAAGTTTCATAAAAATCATTACATCAGTTATCGAGAAACCGGCAATTGACGGTGAAAACTGGGAAGTCGAAAGATCGGGTTCTGCTTGGGCACGTAAAATAAAAAAAAATTATATTCTGACCCAAAATTTCAAAGTACCGTATGTGCCAACTTCTAGCTATCTCACTAGTGATATTTACGTGTCTTAAAAATGGAGCCATTGCAATCTATGATTAAGTATGTGGACAGACTACTTGGTTGAAGATAACTTCTACTATATTATTTATGCAATAAAATCAATTGACTCAAACTTAATTTGTTATTTTCTTGCAAACTTTGCATTCAAGGAAGTCACAAACCGACCGGAAAATTTTGAAAACATGGTACTACTTCTCCACGGTAGGAACGGCTAAACATTCCTTGAATTATTTTTAAATTGTACATCTCTATTTGTGTACCGAAAGTAATATTTTCCAACGAGCTACAATATAAAAATAATTCAAGGAATGCTCAGCAAATTTTTTTTGCCGCTTCTTACATGTAAACAACTCCATTAATTGTTCACTGCTGATTATATATGTTGCTTAGAAACAATTTCGTTTTTCATAATGAATATTTTTATTGAAGATGAAAGAAAAACTGCTTGACAGAAAACATTATAATCAGAGAGGGAATTAAAGAATACAAAAATGCTAAGAATTTTGTCCACATTTGCTCCGTATTCTTTCTCAAATAAGGAATAATCCTAAAAATCAGCAATATCTGGCAAAGCAGCAGCCCTTGAGTTTTTTTTTATAAATTGAGAGCCGTACTTAAAACCCGGTTAAAAAAGGTGCCGTACTCACAAAATTCACTAAAACTCGATGAATTTTGCTCCAAATTGGATCAAACAAATATTTTGGAAAAGTATGATGTTTTGGAATAATTTTCCTGTTTCCGCTTTGAAAAAAATAGCAGCAACAAATTTTCTTTGACAAATCACCAAATTGTGAATGAAATTCTGGGTTTTATAACTTAAATGTGTTCTGACCAAATCCCAAAGTCTTTATTTAAAACGAATCTAATAAGAACGCTATTAAAAGTTTAAGTTGACCGTACAAGTTGTTTCAGAGAATTTCCGTAATGACCAATAACTCCGACCATTATTCCCTGCTAGTATATCCCCTATTCACACTTTTGTTAATATCCCGGCCCTGATAAGGAAACGTAGTGTGTTTTTAAGTAGTAGGGCCNGATACTTTTCCGTTTTGCATAATGAATATTTTTATTGAAGATGAAAGAAAAAAGTATGAAAGAAAACATTATCAGCGGAGAAGGAATTAAAGAATACAAATATTCTTTTTCAAATACGGAATAATCTTAAAATCAGCAATATCTGGCAAAGCAGCAGCGCTTGAGTTTATTTGTTGAGAGCATTTTTTTCACTTTTTATATTTATCGATATCATCTCTCCTGGCATCCGGTCTCAATTGATTCCTTGCACCATCTAGAACATTAGAGCTAGCTTTTGCAGCCAAAACTACAGGTCGAACTAGGGATCGAGGCACAGCACTTATTACCGATCCGAGTGCTCCTGGAACACCACGCTGATCCCAGCCCGATTCGATGGATTTTCCAACGTCAAGATATTGCTGTTTTATGCCCTAAAAACGTTTTAGATGTAGGTGTAACTTGCAAGCAGTGTTAATTTCTCAATAATCTGGTCAAAATTGTAAACGTATTTGCAGAGCTTTAGAATGACGGAAAAACGAATTAAATTTTAAGTTTAACTGACTAACTATCAAAGATTGTCACCTGAATCGCTCAATAACCAAGCGTATTATTTACATCATTGGAACTATCATTTTAATGCATAATTACAGCAACAACCCACTTAATAAATTAAATTTGGGGTACAAATCGTTGAATTCACTACTTGTGATTCACTAGTTACGCATTTAAAGCATTGTTTTTTTTTTTAATTCATAAAAAAGGTCTCAGATAGTACTATATCTGTAGTATATCAATTACGGGGCCTCCTGGACATTTTTGCCCCTTTTTTAGCCACAATTTTTATATAATTCGACTTTTGAAAACGACTCATCCGATTAAGTTCTTAGATAGCTCAAACTGTGCACAAATATCTGGTGAATAACTTATTTAACAATCAGTTTTTGTTAAACAATAGAAAACAATGGTCTGATTTGGAACATTTTTTTAATCCAATTTTTCTCTGAATATTAATCCAATTTTTTCTCGAAATATTTGTGCTCAGTTTGAGCTATCTAAAAACTCAATTGGATATGTGACATATATCATATGTCAGATACTCAACCTGCTTCATTTTTTTAAACTAGGACTTAAGTTTTTCAGAAATCAAGCAATACTTATAAACAATAAAGAAAAATCATAATATAGTTTTCCAGCAAGATCTGAAATAACTTACATCATGAAGAACTCCGTATGCGTTCGAAATTCCCTCTCTAAAATCGGCTGGACGATTTGCTCTTGAATTTCGCGATTGAGATGTCGAATTCGTTGAAACCTGAATAAAATGCTAATAAAGTTGTATCCGGTAAAATAATAGTAACCAAAAAAAACGGAACGTAAATGCGCATAGGAAGTTGCTTACCATATCATGAGTTACAGAAGCGGCAAAATCAATCCAATCAAACATTCTACCAGATAACTCTAGGGCAGCAACAGCGGTCGAGTTAGAAAATGCTGAGGCACCCTTTCTTACACCCCGTAAAATTCTACCATCTCGTTTATACGCTTCAACTGGTGCACTAAATAGCTCGACAAATCCAGACACTAAATACTAATTTTCAAATTGATTCTTTCACTGCAATATATGTTATATAATATTAATTATATAATATAGTGTAACAAACTTGAAAATTGTAAAATGATCACATGCAAAAGAGCAACATTCCAAAATTTTTAAAACTAAACAATTATCGAAAATATTTTGTTTCTAAGATCAATGGGATATATACTGTAGATTTTATTTAGATCATGGAACTTAAAATGACCTTTAAAAAGGATTCCAATACGAAAACCTAATGTGGGAATAAAAAGTAAATTTCTTTTCATGTACAAGTCTTTTTTTTAGAAAATCCTTAATTAAAACCAGGCTTTATAATCGGTTAAAAGTTTCGTTTCTTTAAGTCTAAAAAAACTTAAGGGGGTAGCAGCGATGTGGCAGACTGGCGTTGCGTCAATTAATTACGAAATATTAGTTGGCTTTAATTTTTGTGCTATTATCGTAGCTTGA
>SCLH01001086.1:121070-150414 GCA_004367855.1 Oikopleura vanhoeffeni | reverse complement strand
AGTAATCAAATGACCGTGTGGACAATTTTTGGGCATGGGTATATTTTGCGGGCCAAATGCAAAGCATATGCGAAGCTTATGCTGCACCAAATTTATGGTTAATTTGTATAAGGGAAGTCGAAAATGACAGTTAAAATGTTCCAAAGTGACCACAAGAGCCGCTAGAGAGCAAATGTAAAACATTTGCTGGACTATTTTTTCGTTGGCCCATTGAGTAAATTGGTTTCAGGAAAGACGAAAATGACACTTAAAATGTTTCATAGTGACCACAGGAGCCGCTAGAGAGCAAAATGAGGACAATATGAAACCTGATTTTTTTAGAGTAAATTGATATCTGTTTGAGCGAAATTAAGTTTCAAACTCATCCAAAGTACACACATTTGTTCGAAGGTAAAAATCCTCAAAAATAACTTATTATTAATTTCATATTCTAGCATTTATTAGCGTTTCGGAAGAGAATTTCTAATTATGCTTTATTAATAAAGTACAAAATGGGGAATAAAATTTAACAAAGTAATCTTTAACAAAATTAAATTTTAAAAAATTAAATTTAAAAACTCGTGCCCTGCATAAACGGGATAAAACCGTGGAAAACTTGTTCGTCAGGAAAAAAATAGTGTTGGGGTGAGAAGATTAGGGTTCCGTAGGAACCCTTGTCTTCTTGCACCAACCCTAGTTTTTTTGTTGACAAAAAGTTTTGCCATGCCCCGAGTGTACACTATAATTTTATGTGTACACTAATATAATCCTATCTTGAAAGTATTAGAATTAGGGTTAGGTAAACTCGTGTCCAGTGTACACGGTATAAAACGACGCAAAGCTGTTTTTTGGGAAAGGCTAGGGTTAGGGTTAAAAAATAGGGTTGTGTTCCGCAGGAACAAACGACCATATTTTTTAACAATAATCATAGACTTTTCCGAGAAAAGTTTTGNAAGATACGAATAAATTTTAATGTTAAGTGTTTTGCATGCACAAAACACTTTCCTAAAAACTGGCCTATCTCACATTTGTATTTGATGTCTAGTTTCGAAATAAACTTCGGCGAAAAATCTCAAAAAATCAACTCCCCGTTATATTCGAATCAAATATCCAAAAAAAAATAAGTATTTTTTCAGAATCACCGCAAAATTCTTTATAATGTTTTCGGAAGAAACAATTATGTGACATTTATTTGTCCTTTTTAGAAGTTTTTAGGTAGGCTTGAGCCGATATATCGGCTCTGTGATTCCAAGGGTTAAGATGACTAATAATTAAAAATTAATACCATCATACATTTTCCTACAACTGCACGCTATTGATTTTCATAATTACCTGGGTGTAATAGCAGAAGTTTAAATAAAATAGCAGGATTTGTGTTCGGTCCATACATATGTCTATCTCGACTCAGAAGCTTGTTGAACAAGGAATTCTCAAGATGATCGACAATTTCTAATTCTTCAACAGTAGCAGCCAGCCGGGCAGCATGAGATTTATCTGAAAACAATATAAAAATTATATTTTTAATGTCTACAGCCGAATATCAGAAGCCTCGAAATGAAAATATTTTCACCCGGAAAAAATAGGTTCAAGGGAAAATGAGGAAAAAGAAAAATTGAAAAACTTGGAAGTAAAAGGGCAAAAAATGTTGCGCTAGTGAAATTCAGCAAGAATCGCAATTTTTCCTTATAAAATGAGCCCGATTTTACTTTTTTCTTCATTTTCTACTTTTTAAATTTTACATAAATGTAGATGAAAATGCAAAAAACTAAATTCCATTTATTTTTTCCCCATTTTGCTGTTAACCAGAACAAATAAGCTTTAGTAGTTTACCTTTGTAGGTTTCATGACGGAGTTTAAATTTTTTGATTGATAATTCGACCATTTGCTTATGTTCCCTTGCAGATGTTGACCTTGGAATTCGCATTTCTCGGAGAGTTCTATCCATTCTAGCGGTTTCAATAGCGATAGGAAAATCAGAACCAGCAAACATTTTCCAACTAGATTATTTTTTTATATTTTGTTTTAATTAAAAAACCAATTCTGCAAATATTTTTCATTCTTAATTTTCAATATAGGTTCTCAATGAATTACTATAATTTCGTATAGATTTACTGAATTATTTACATATTAAAATTTATGTTTTTGACCGAAACCCGTTATTAAAACCAAGTTTTTAAAAATATTTTTCCGAAAATCATTTTAAGTTTTGAGGAACTAAAGTCTAAATTACACTTAGGTAGGAACGGCAAACTTTTTTTGATAAACATTTTGTTAATTATATTTGAATTGAAGCCCTAGAAAAAATACTAAGTTCAGTACAAAATATTTTTTGAAAATTGCCAACTACTGCTCAAAAATGAAAAACGTTTTTGAAATTGCCTATGTTTATGCTCGAAATTTTTCTTCAAATATTTTCCGATAAAATTTCAAGCTTAAACATAGGCAATTTTGAAAATGGTTTCTCATTTTTAAGCAGTAGCTGACAATTTTGTTTGTACTGAACATGATATTTGTTTAAGGGCCTCGGTGCATTTTGACAGATTTGCACTTTTTAAATTGTTTTTGTCTTGATGGGAAACTTTTCCACTTCAAAATTTTCGAATAAAAACTTTTTCAAACACAAGTTGCCACTTTTCAGCTTACTTCGTATAATCTGAATTTCTTCAGATTGATTATTTTACTTTATAAATCGTCTTTTGAAAAAAAACACTCAAAAAACGCGCGTTTTGCTATCGAAGGTGTCTATAATTACAGTAAAATTTATTTTCTATTTTATTAATTAGGAGCCTTTAAAATACGGGTTCTGTCCACCGTTGAAAATTTATTTAGTTTAAAATTCATACAATTTTAAGTCAAAATCGAAAATTTAAATTTTGAAAAAAGTCGAAAAAAACAAAATTTTAGCACATCGAAAAATTATTTTTTTTCATGAAATAAGGGGGTAGCGGTCGCATAAATGTACTTTTGTACTCCAATTTACCAGAATACAAAACTGCTTGGAAATTTTTGAGATAGCCATATGGTAGATCTATCCTTGATCTACAAAAATAATTTATCAGAATAATTTTTGGTCGACCCTGGTGACCACCTGCGGCGAGTTCTAGAGCACCTAACCGAATTTCAAATTACTACTCCTCCTAGAGCTTGCATACGATCTCACCAAACTTGGCATCAACTACGGAAACACTTATGGTTGTTATTTGATGAAGCGGATTTTTGATTTTCAACTAGTTTTTTCTAGAACTGCGAAAAACCGCCTAATTTCAAGATTTTCGCTCTTCAAAGTACTACTCCTCATAGGTTACATTTCAGAATGCAGTATTAATTGGGAAAAGATGGAGGAATATGTTTTTGTTATTTTGATGGAAGCGAATTTTGAAATGTTTTTTTGAATTCTAGAAAATCGCATTTTAGTAAACCGGAAGTGACATCTTGGAAAATGAAAGTCGTCGTATTAAGTCGAGAGTACCACCAAATTAAAGCTGATGCCGAGCAGAAAATCTGCTTACAACTTTTCGATATTTTGACTTTTTCTGGTCGAAAATTGGGTTTCAATGTTTTCCAACAAAAATTACTCAAAAAATTCTCAAAAAATGAAAATTTCGAACTTTTTTTCGATTTTTTTTTGTTTTTGTTCAATAATTTTATGCTTTCTGAGTGTTCCCTAGCAATGTCGTGCTATTTTAACACCCAAAGTACCCTAAAAAGAGTGCGACCGCTACCNCTTAAATGAAATAAATTTAAAACGGTCGACAGGTCGGCTTACCAATTGGGCAAGTCTCGGTGAAATAATTTTTTTTTAATTCTTGATTAAAAAGGGCTTAACTAGATTTCGCGAAAACCGTATTTTCATTCAAATAAGTATGATTCAGAGTATAAAAAAGAGCGAAGAAACAAAACGAAACAATATTTAAATATAGTGAAAGTAGCCATTCCCAATATTTTCAGTTAAGGATTCCAAAAAAATTAGTTTGAAAATTTTTGAACAAGAAATGAGAAAAATTTTCAAAATATTTCTAATTATTTTTGACCAAAAATCACTAAACCATGTCATATGGTTTTTTAAAGAGCATATAAAAAATATGTGGTCACNTAGTCGAAAAGTTAAAGTAGCTATTTTGTAGAGTTTTTTTCGTTGATTTGAAACAAATATTAAAAAAAAAATTTGAACCAAAAATAAGGCATTTTTTCATTATGTTCGGAACTTTTTGCCAAAATTTCTCATAATTTCTCGAATTCGAAAAGTTAAATTCGAACTCAAAATTTTCTTAAAAAAGCCATAATGCAAAAATTCGCTAGTTACAAAAGTTGCCTGGATTATACAACATCACTCTTGATGGTATATTGGGAAAATTAATTATCAAAGCCAGTGAAAAGTTCTTCATCAATTAGCCATATCGGTAGCTGTCAAAATGCACCGGAGCCCTAAGGGCTACAATTTTGAACATAACTAAAAGTTTCATACTAAAACGGTACCAGTTGCTCGATATTGTAAAATTCTTCGCGGAGAGAACAATTTCACAACCCCGAAATAACACAATCTTAAGTTGGCCCAATTAGCGGACCAAGCTTCGAACGACTCGAATAAAAAATGAACGTTCTGTAAATAAAAAAATATTTACGCAAGACGTGTTTAGGCAAATCGAAATGAGAATCCGATTGGCCCGACCAAACTCGCACATCATGATGAGGAGTCGTAATTTACATATCGGGGATTGTACACTAATATTTGGAAATTTTCTTCCAAATCTTTTTGGCAAAATTACCAAAAAGTTCAAATTGAGATATTTTAGTGTTTGTCCATATCGAAAATGATGCCTTCCATAAGTATGTTTTTTGAGGGGAGATTCGCTTCAAAACATGAAATGCGTCATAATTATATCGATATTAAAATTACAACTTACACATTACTCATATGTGGTTCAACTTAAAATCAAAATAATTTGGTCACCTAATAATTTGACACGCACATTAATTTTTGTGGGTTGCAATTTTCTTGTCAAGGTTATTATGACTCATTTCATGTTTTGAAGCGTCAAAATACTTGCGAAGAGAGAAAAAAATCGGCAAAAAACTTGGGAGAAATAATTGACTGATATTTCAGAAATAAACACATTTAATACTAACCTTAAATTAAGCTCCTTGATCAGAATTCGTTGATCTGGTCTTGGAAAATCAATTGGCGGATTGAGTTTATCTTTTTTCTCGTGTGGTATTCTAAAATGGTTTTCCTTGAAAACAATCGGATGGAAATTCCTGACATTTGGTCGACTTTTATTTCTCAAAAATCCAACTCCCGGTTCAGATTCCAAATCGACAAAATCATCAAAGTCCGAGTCCAAATCAACAGAGTCGTCTAAATTTTTAAATCCTGGTTTTGGCTTAGTTTTGCCTGGTTTGGTCTGAACTAAGAAATCATCGTCATCCATAGCGTCTAATAAATCCATTTTTATCGCTTCCTTTTTAGAGTGCGGATTAAGAGTAGGATTTTCGGGATCTAACGAAGGATTCGGGACAATGAGTGAGTCGGTTAGGGTGATATCCTCAGATCCAATTGAGCTTGAAGATTTTCGATGAGAATCTGGATTAGTCACACTTTTAGGGGTAGAAAATGTATGAGATTTCATAAGAGCATGTCAGATGGTACCTTGAAGATAGAGACAACTTCAGGTAGAAAATTTAGATCCCAGGTTAGGTTTTTTGCCAGATTTTATCTTAATTTTCGAAATCTGAAGCTAAAATACCAGACAACTTTCATTCAATTTTTATAAAATTTTTCGATGTTGTGATACTTGGTATTGTCTTCTATTTTCATTTATAGTACCAGTTAACATACTTAGTATATATTATAGTACCCAGAAATTCAAGAAAATATATTTGAAAAGTTGTTGAAAAACATAGCCACTCTCTATTCTCGCTAAGGTAGGAACGGCAAAACGTTTTTTGCTAAACATTATTTGAATTCTGTTTAAATTGTAGCCCGTAAAAGTATCACTATCTGATCAAAAAATGTATGTAAAAATCGTCAATAAATTTCAAGCCAAATGACAGGAAATTTCAAAACGGATTATCATTTTAAAGCAATTGCTGACGATTTTCAGAGAATTTTTTGATCTGATAGTAATGGCCGTTAAATTTTAAAATAATGATAAAAGTTTTTAACCCTTTCCTTGACGAATTTGACGTCGAAGTATTTTCGCTTGAAGATTCAAATTCAGACTGGAAATCGCCTTCAGCCGCAATATATCTAATCAGCCTGGTCAATGCTGCGCACGTGTCTGCACAACTTTCCAGTCCGAGGTCACCTCTGATCACAATATCTGACTTGAGCGTTGATTCGGGGTCAATTCGGATCATAATCTCGATCAAGCGACCAAGGACCAATTTGACATAGCTTAAAAAGTAAAAACCATAAACTTTAATGGTAAATTTTTAAACATGTATTTTCTTTGGGCCTCTCAATAGTTACCGTTTACTCCTGGGTGGTACTCTCGGGCAGTGGCTTCCAGCTTATGTTTGGACCCTACAATCGTACTATGCGCCCTCAAGCAATTTCGTCGTATAATCCTTGACTCTTCCAATAATGAAGAGTCGATTTCATGACTTCGAAACAGTTTCTTACAACAAAAAATATAACATAACTTTCGTAATAACTGCGTAATGAGGAGGAATTCTTGAATTATCCTTGTTATTACTTCATGCATTCATTATCGTATGATCAAAAAGTCGCCTCTCAAAAGCTAGTACAGGTTCCCTAAAAGTAAACACACGCAGCAATGATGCCCATAATATTTTTTAGTTACAAAGGGAACGAATAACAACCAATCACAGCGTTTATTCAGCCCATTGGATACTAATACGCGAGATTTTCAATTTGAGCCATAGCTCGAAAAATTATAAAAAAAACTTTTAGGGCATTTTTCAAGAAATACTTTTAGCCTCGTTGGCCCATTAAATCACCACATTAATTCTCATTAAACCGCCCCAACAAAGCATTGCTATTATTTGACGTTATCCACCTAAGCGAATGTTATGACACCTCTTTTGCGGGAAACCAACAATCTTAAACTTTATTCTAAGTTCATAAAAATTATGTTTACCTATCTTGATTGAGGTCAATGGAACTTTGGTTTTCTTGTGGAGGTCGATTTGTCATAAATACAGAAACATCTTCGCCAATCATTGATAATAAAGCCTTGTTTGAGCCAGGCCTTAAAATTGTCGATATTAGAAACGATTTGATGGATAATAAGGCAGCCGTTGGAAGGTATAGTGGTCTGTTTTAGGATAGGAATTCTCACAAATATTAGAATCATCATATTTTAATTCGGCAATATCCCAAAAACTAGAAGTCTGATGAAGTAAAAACCAACACAAATGAAATCAAAGCAGTCGTTTTAGTCTAGGATCAACTTTTCAACAAAATATGGAAAGTCGATATGAAATATGGGGGGGTGCTTTAACCCCGACCTGCACGAGATGTCCTACCCCCCCCCACCTGCACGAGAGTGTTTCAGAACCACACATACGATTTAAGGTGTCCATCAGTTAATATCGACTAATAAAAAATAATGGGTGGCGTTGTCCGAAATTCTTGGAAGTTTAATATTATATGGGAAAATGGGAAATAAAATTACGGAAAAAAAATTTTGGTCGTCACGGGATCAAAATATATCGATTTTCAAATAGCGAAATAGCTCTTTTTCACCACCAGGTGGCGCGAGTTGTTTAAAATAATAAACTGCCAAAGTGTTTCCCTCCAAGAAGTCACCGTAAGTAAGTATATTTGTAGATAATTATCTTGTTTCCAGTTACTGTTTTTAACTGCATTAAACAAAAAATTTTGCATCAAATTAATGCATTTCCGTCTGATGAGAAATTTCTAGAACTCCACCAAAATTCTTGAAATTAAAACATTAAGGGGAATATCAGGGGTCTGTTCGATATTCCGCCGCGCCAAATTGGACTCTTCCCAAAATTATTTTGTTCTCTGTGTTTCTTGAACACCGCTCTGCAGTGTGGGGGTTAATGCCCAAAATTTCTTCGTCTTGCCTGACCCATTTTCGCACCTGTTCAATTTTTCCAAGCCATTATAACAGGAGAATTTTCAATTTGAGGGCACTTAAGGGGGTTGTCCATGCTGAAAGGCTTTTTCGAAGGCTCATAGCTTTTTATTGCCTTCATAACAATCTTATAAAAATCTGAGTTTAACCGCGAGCAAAATTTTTTTTTTGTAAGTCTTTATTTCTTTTTCGCCTTATTTTAAAACACGTCATTTTCGGATTACAGGCCCAAGGGGTGGTGAGCAGATGTTGCAAGGCATTTTTTGAATTTCGCTGTAAATCGACAAAAAAAGCTGCGCGAAAATCGAAAATTTTGAATATGAAACGTGAGAATTTAGACAATTTAATACCACCAAAAGATCCTTGGGTACGGGTTTGCCTTGCGAAACGATATTAGCCAACTATTGGTCTGATTTTTGAACAGAAACGGTTGTCTAAATTCAAAAAATAAATCTTGATGAAAAAGTTAAGTTTTTTTTCTAGAAATTCCGCTGTGTTCAAATCAGGACCATAGTGCTAATATCGTTTCCATGCAAACCGTACCCAAAGAATCTTTGGTGTGGCCATTTAAAATTGTCTAATTCTCACTTTCATCATTCAAAATTTTTTGAGTGTTCGCGCACTTTTTTGTCGATTTACAGCCAAATTCGAAAAAATGCTATGAACATTCTTGCTACCACCCTTGAGCTTGTTACATTCCGGAAAATGACGTGGTTTTGAAATGAGGCGAAAGAAGAAATAGGACTTTCATAAAAAACATTTTGCTCGCAGGTTAACTTAATTGTACCGGTTGGTTGAACATGCTATGAAAAAAGTTCAGAAAGTAAATGTGTTCCAAGATCACGGAACTACATATTTCCTGAGATTTTTTATAAGATTGTTTATGAAGGAATATAAAAGTTATGCGAGCCTTCGAAAAAGCCTTTCAGCATGGACAACCCCCTTAAGGGAGGTATCGACGGAGGCTGTATCTCCGAAACTCAGAGAAGTGATAGAAAGCTAATTTTAGCTGCATTCTCCATTTTTATCACTGGTTTTCTTCCAAAAATATACAAAATAAAAACCATTCGATATAAAAAAATTTCCAAAATTTTTTTAATTTTTCCAAGTAAAATATCCTTAAACTTCACTGTATCTTTGGAAGTAATAACCCGTTTCACTCTAATTTTGTTTGCATTAGTTCACTCTGAATTTTAATCTTGAAAATGTATAAATATTTTCAAAAAAAAATTCAAATGTTTTTCTTAGGATTCAGAAATTTGACAGGATCCGAATGCATTAAAATTTCTCGTGATCGGCTTTAATTATACAAAATAATAACAAATTAGAATTTTGGGAGATTAAAAGTGTCGAATTAAGATTTATGAATTTTTTGTTGTTGAACTATCGGTGGTTTGAAAGGTCACCAGACTTTGACTGCGTATTAAAAGCAGAAAACTATAAAATATATTTTTAAAACGGCTCGCGAGTCTTGTATTTGTATACTTTTGAAAAAGTGCTTTTGTTTAGAAACAAATCTGGTGTCGGTGAACTAGATGCATCGTTTTGAGCGGCCATGTGCTAAAACACCTATTTATTTTGGGAATTCCGTCCAATTTAATGAATAATGTCTAAAGCTCTGGCAAGTCTGTTAAGCTAAGAAATTTAAGTAAATTCACAAAAAAAGAGAAAATTTTGATATCCAGGGGCCAGATGCAGCTATTTTGAAAATTGAAAATCTGGGTTTTTGAACTGGTATATCGGCCGGTCCGGTCATACAAAAAAGTTTTAACACCATTTTTTGAAAATTTCTAACAAATATCTCCTGGAATCCGAAGTTTGAACTTGATACGAGCTGTGGTTAACTCAGGACTAACGTTTGAAAATCAGTAAAACCCGTCGGATACCCCATTAAAGAGCGCGCTTTAAGGGGGTTGTGGGTGTAGAATGTTGGAATTGCTTGGGAAAAATAAGCTTCTCTCCTCCACTGGACTGGAAGGGTTGATAACGGGCCAGCATAAGAATAAATGAGAAAAAAATATCGGGACGACTAAACCTTCTCTATCACCTGCCATAACTTTTTATGATTCTGTGACAGGATTGGCTCACCGTACCCGCACTGAAAAACTGGTAAAAATATGTTCCCAATCACACAAAAATTCCGGAAATAAGTCGGTTCATTTGTTTCAAATTGAATAAAACATAAAATTATGAAACCTACCGAAATATTGTCATATTTTCGTTCGAACAGTTATTCGAGTAGACTTATTATCAGATTCTTTAAAATCCTAATTGTATTTTCCAAATTAAATAAAACATTAGAATGTATTGAAAACCTACGAAATTTCATATTTTTTCGTTATTTCGTTAACAAAAAAATTTCTGTTTGTTTTTATACGTAAAATAAGTTCATTTTGTTAAATTTCCAGCGGTTTATGTCCCAAGGTTGTTGTTGTCCTGGCGCGCCTACGCGGGACAAATAACTTGCGTGGGCGACGCTTGAACGGATTGGAACAATCTACATCTCATACACACTCAACGAAAATCACATTTTAGGATATTATTTCTTAGTCACGGTGTAGGTTTACTTTTCCAAAGTACACTGATCCCGTGAGTTCATTTCAGATTCATAAACGCGATCTGTACCTTTGGAAAAAAGACGGAAAACTACCTTAGAAAAATATAAACATTTTGTTCACTCATGCATTCTTTACACCACAACCCCCTTAAGGGGTACTGGTTGCGTGTTTTATGAGGCATTTGGGCTTTTGAAAATGGTTTAAATGATTTGGTATGATAACCAATGTACTACCGGACCAAATTAATCAAAAAAAAAATTTGCGAAGAATTTTTGTGTTTTTTCGATTTTTTCTAAGTATTTTTTCAAAATGAAGTTTTAAAAAGTAACGTTTTGCTTTAGATTTACACTAAAACTTGAAAATTTCACCTTGACGTAAGCCAACTTTCTGATCAGTGTTTTCCGTGGCTTTCTTTTGATACTTGCTTCAAAAAATCGAAGCACAATTTGTTTCTCGGAAATTTTTTCACGTGACCTTCAAAATTAATATTTTGAGTTGAGGGTGAAATTTGAAAAAAAACGCTTCTAGAGGAGTTTCTATTTGTTCTTTTGGCTTAGTTTTGGCTCGAATTCGAGTGGTTCCAAAATAAAACCTAGGAAGGAGAATAGAATTTTTGTGAAAAAAATGCTAAAAAATACGCAAAAATTCGGTTAGTTTTTGCCGATTTCTAGAGAACTGAAGTGATTTTGAAAAAAACGCTTCTAGAGGACGCTAAGTTTATAAGTCATACACGGATATGTAATAATTGAGTTGCTTTCCTAAATAAATCTGGAGGAGAATTAGATTTTTATAAATTTGGTCGAGGAACCTTTACTCGTAGTTCTTAGAAGTGATCGGAACAAAAAGTCATGAGCAAGTGGTTTTGGCAATGATTAAGGGTAGAATCTACAACAGGCTAATCTTACTTGTCCCATAGTTTCTGTTAGGCTATTTCTATCCGGAAAGTCTAATTCCAGCGACCACAGTTACCCCCTTAAGTTGCCAAAATTTTGTTCACTCTGCAGCATGCCCAAAAAAATTAAATTTCTACAAATAGAACGTTTGGCTATAACACAACACATGGTCCGGGGGAGATAGCTTTTGTGAGAGCGGTTCTAATCTCTGATGAGTTTGAGGGAAGTATATCAAAGGCGAAATATTTAGAAAATGCGTCGTGTGGGTCAGTCGCAGTCTCCTTCAGACTTATATTCATACAATCCTCTGCTCTTCCTAACCCACTTTCCAAAAATTAATATTTATCTATACTAAAACAATAAAAGACGGGTACATTCGATCAAAAAGGCCACAAACGTTCTATTAATGGTGTAATTAATGGTCATTTTGAAGGACTATATTTATTTCTAAGGAAATAATCAAAATCAAGATTGTCATAAATTGTATCCGTTACTATAATCAATATAAACTTGGGATAATTCGATATGAAGTGAGGTAATGTATGAAGGAGGTTCATATCCAATTGGTAAATCATCTTCAACAGTGAAAAGTAAAGCCAAATGATCCCATGGAGCACTTCCAGGAGATACGAAACGAAATCGAACTGTTCAAGGATTTTTCATATACAGGGAGCTAAGTTACTTACGTACTGTATTACAAGTTTGAAGCCAAAAACAATATAAATATTCTTCTGGCTCATTTTAAATATCACACCGTTAGGTTTGATTTTTTTAGATACGTAAAGCTGACAAGTTAGATAGCTGGAAGTTGGCACATACAATACTTTTGAATTTTTGGGTCAAAATATAACGCTTTATTATACGTGCTCAAGAGCAGAGCCCGACTCAAATTTCAAGAAAGGGTCTCAAGTCTGAGTCTTCAAGACTCATTGTTAAAAATGACATTTTAAATTTAATGAAATTTTTTTTGAATGTCTGTAGCATTCTAAAAAACAAGGAATTCATTGTGAACACCAAAGTAGTGCATTTTGGGAGAAAAACTGTGAGCAAATTTTGAAAGTTAAAAAAATTTAAATTGTCTGCAATTTTTTTTTCAAATTCTGAAATATTTAAAATTCCACTATTTGTGTGAATTAAATTTAGAAACCACTGCAATATTTGCATATACGTTTTTAACCCCTGCCTGTTGTGTTTGACAATGAGATAGCTACAGTGAAATGAGCAAGCGATCTTGAAATTTCTTCATTTTCAATTTTAACTGATAAAGACAGCATGGGATCACTTTCCTCATCCATCGCCGAGCCACGTGGGTTAAATCTGTGTGACGAAGTTTTGGCATAAACCCAGGGTGTAAATTCGTGACAATTGTCTCCTCGATGTGTAATGTTAAGCGTTTGGGCACAAATATACAGATAATCAGAAATGCCAGTGAGGAATTTGGCTGCGAAAATTAACTCAAATTCAGCCAAAGTAATTTCGACAGATGGACCAGAAGAATACGATGTTTCTCGACATTGCAGTTTTACCTCTCCGCGGCCGATTTGAAGCTCGATAGCAAAAGGGGTGGTTTGACCTATTCCGAAATAATCTTCTTCTTCGGCTTTTGAACCTTCTTCGTCATCATTCATCTCAAAAAATACCTGGAAAAATATTTTTGAAAGTTGTGAAGTAAGAAATAAGCAGTTCAATTAAATTCAAATGTTTATTTAATTAAATTATTTATTTTTGCATTGAAACCGGTTAGTTTATGTTATAAAGATAAAATCAAAATTTGTATTTTGAACGTAATAGCTTTTATTGCACACGTTTTGAATTCAAATTGTTTGACTTTTTGCGCATAGCAAAATATAATGCGAAAAAAAGACCAAAAATGTATGCACCGCAGATTTTGAGATTGACCTTATAAACATAAGGGGTGTAAATTAAAAGGTTTTTTAGACCGTACAAGCTTTCTGTTAGAATCACAGAAATACCATACATGTAGCTGATACCACAGCAATCTATTCTTTAGACATTTCATGTACAAATTTTTTTTAGAAATTTGTTTTTTTCTTCACGCGATTCACTCAAGTTTCGAGTAAAATATAAATTGATAAAAGTATGACTGAGAAACATCAAATATATTTTTCGGTAAAATTAAAAAATAAACTTTGGGGCTACCGAGATTCGAATCAGTCAAAAATAAGAAATTTAGGAATAATGCCCATAATAACGGAATTCCTGTTTATAGTAGCAGGTGCAGCGGAAACTTATTTTAATCTTAAGAATTGTTTTGAATTGAGCATTTTTATCATGCATAGCATTAAAAACAATTCAATGCTAAAAGCAGTTTCTCGATATCATCGAAGAGTTTTTACTACAGCAGGTTTATCTACATGGTTATCACAGAAAGACTTGTACAATCAAAAAGTTACCAGAGCAGTGATACGCAACCTTTGGGTTGCCAGTTCAGGGATAAATTAACTTTTCGAAAAGATTTCTACTGTACATAAAAAGGGAATTTTAGCAACGTTTCGCAGGTGGTCAAAATGGCCTGGCAAAATAGACGAAAATAGTTGGGAAAACTGTAAAAATATAAGTTTCTCAAAATAAGAAACTCCCTGGCACATATTGGGGGAAAACTCTGGTCAGACTCAGACATGGAAATTTCTGCGTATGGTTTGGCACAAACTTTCACAAATAAAAATAATCAAAATTAATAATATTACCTTTCGCGAAGGTTCTGTTGATGGTGCGCCGAGATTTGTTGAGGGCGACCACATTGCCAAATCCCAGGCTAATCTATTATACAATTTTTCGTAAAATTTCCTGGAAGGTAGCTCGACTTTTACATTTGGAAGATTCATTTTGATCATTGTTAGCGTAGAATCTGCTAAGTTTCGTTTAAATTTTTCAATTTCTGTTCGATTTGCGGGTTTTTCAACGGATTGGCGATGCGTTTCATCTCCGTAAGAAGTTCGTTCATTTGAAAATACAGTTTGTGGGGCTAAACAATTTTCTTATTATACTGTATAATAATTTATATATAATTTATACAGTGGATTATAATCAGTGGATTGTAATTACAATTCATTTGAAACTTCTTGAGACCAAATAACAGGCCAAATTGAAAAAACTGTGATTTATTTTGTTTCACGTGATAAAAATACTATACACGGTGAATATATATGCTCAACACGCATATAAACCTGTGCTAAACTCTTTGTACCACTGTACCTTTTGTCTTAGCAGGGTGTAGTAAGCCTTAATTATTCTATTGAGCAAATAAACTAAACAAACAAACAAAACATAGCGATTTTCGTATTTTCAGTATTTAATTATTTTACAATAAATGCCGAATTTATAGTTTTTGTTCAACGCTCCTAACGAGTAAAATTAACACAATTTTTGTAGAAAATATATTTTTTTCGCTCTCAAACTCAATTCTAGACAAAAAAAAATGTAAAAATTAGAAAAGGGGATGTCCGTTTGATCCGAAAAAAGTAATTTTATTATTTAATTAACCACCTTGTTGACTTCAATCACCACCAGTTTTTTGGTTTATTTATGCAGAAAGAAGGTGTCATATTACACTTTTTAAGGATTTTTTCAATTTATATAATATAAACCTTTATTTGAATATTCATCATAAAATGATTGCCCCATTGAATTTATAGTTGCCTTTGGTTTTAGTTCTATTGATATCATTGGGAATCCGATTCGGCCTGTGCGTTCATCAGAATTGGATCGGATTATGATACAAGGTGGAGTGGAAAGATCGTATTCTGATTCGAGGAAAAAAAGACGAATTTCTTTGATAGAAAGCTGAATAGATGAAGAGCGGGATAGGGAAACAGTGAGCGAACTTTTATGGATTATTTAAAAGTAATACAAAATTTCAGAATAAAGTGCTAACGAGCTGTCTATGAAAAATATTAAGAATAATGATTGAAGTATAAATGGTCCGAAAAAACAAAAAGCTTAATAGGAAACGTACACGTTTTCTATTTTTTAACCTGGGCTATTTTGTGAATTGACTATTCAGATTGCTCCTTTTAGAAAGCGTTCAACATAGAGAAAATTTAGAAGGTTATTTTTTTCAAATCAAGCGAGATGCCAAATGATCTAAAACTTTTTTGCTGAAAAATTCGGCTTCACGGTGAAGCCTTCACGTGTTATTCTAATTTGTGATTTTTCAAAAAAAAATAAGATTTTGTGAAAATAGTTTGACAAATTTATCCATACTGTCGTTATAAAGTTAGGTAGGCATGGTAAAACATTCCTCGAGCTATTTTGAAATTGTAGCCTGAGAAAAAATATTACTTTTAGAACAAACATGTTTTGGAAACTCGCCAGCGATTGCTTGAAAATGAAAATCCATTTTTGAAATTGCCTACTATTCAGCTCGAATTTTTTTCGAAAAAAAATTCTGAATGCATAGGCAAGTTCAAAAACATTTTATTTTTAAGCGATTGCTGACATTTTTGAATAAAATTTGAGTACTGAAAGTAATATTTTATTACGGGCTACAATTTAAAAATACAAGGAATGTTTAGCAAAAAAAATTTTACTTACTTATTATAAACTTACATCCAATAAATTTTTCTTAATTAATTTTATTTATAGCCCATATTCTTAAATCAATTTTTATCAATTCTTCTCTTATTCGTCTTTGGAACCATGGTGCTCTGTGAAGCTCATCTCGTTTATCTGGGATCGGAATTCTCATTTTCAATGTTAAATTTTGAGCCAATAAATTGAAATCGAAAGTCAAATTATTTCCACGATCAGGACGAGACAATTCAGCGATTAAAGAATCATGCGAATCTGGTTCCTATAATTTGGTAAGAATATCAGAAAATTTTCTATGCGAGATATAAAATATTTCTAAGCCCATTAAAACCGTTTTTATTTATTCTTGTAAAATTTTTAGTTCGAATTTAAATTTTGGAATTCGTGAAAAATTGATTATTTTTTGAAATTGCTGGGTCATATATTTTACAAACGCTCTTTGTTAGCTTTCCTATTGACAGGAGTTTGACGGAACAAAATCACCTTTTTTTGCATTATAATTTTCCTTTATTTTTAATGTATTAATGCATTTAGGGGTCGGCTGCCTGTCCTATTAGGTTGTCCTGTTGTTTTTTGTCGATTTTTTTTAAATATTTTGAACCTTTTCCGAATTTCAAAACCAAACATTTTGACGTCGTTTTATTTTAGTAATCCCATTTTTGGGTGTCTAACATCAATTAATAATCTAAAACATAGCTTTTTGTCCTGAGAAACAATCACAGAGCGATAAGCAACTGAAAACACCTTTTTGGCTAAGCTACATACTTATATACTTGTAAACTTTTATCCCGCATTAATATTTTTTCAATTATAAAACTAAAAATTAAGGACTCTTTACTTTAAAATTTTGTTACCAATTTTCCTTTTTAGAGCTTTTGGTTTTTGCCGGGGAATACGAAAGAAGTTTCGATATTCTGTCCATAATTGAAATATCAATTTCAAATTCAGCGGCTCCTAACTCAGCCCGTAGACTTGTTCGATTTCTTGATTGATTCAAATTTATCTTCACACAATATCCTTGGTCAGGCAAAGCTTCCATCAAAGATTTCGCCATATCATGTCGAAATTTGAGAATTGGTATCTGAATTTAAGGAAATTAAGCCAAAGTCAAAAAAATATTCTGTTTAATTAAGAATCGTCATTTTCAACCTTTTGTCGAAGTCAACAAAATTTAAAGTTCCGGGGCTCTGGTAAAAATCAAAGCAAAAATTAAAAAAACGCAGCCAAGAAGTTGTTCTCCCCGCCTTTGGATTTGATGATATGTATGTTTCATCCTAACTGTATGAACGAGTCGGTATCNATTGGTCTGAATGAAAAATATGTCGTCAAAAACGCAACGGCATGATTATGCGTCATTAGGGTGGCCGAGGAATTTCACCGACTGCACTGGAGCACAGTGATACGCATAACTGATGCCGCAAAAGTCAAAAAGAATGATTCCGACCATGAAATTTAAGAATAAAAAAACAACCATTCGGGCTTTGAAACGCGCTATAAAGGTTGATTTATTATTGATATTGGTCTAAATAAATAATTTGGATTCAGACCAATTTGGGTTCAAGAGAAGGTAGACTTTCTTTTGAACCCACCAAGGCAATACATACTAAGGACAAAAAAAGACGATTGGCCAATTTTGGTTCAAGAAAAGGTTCCCCGTATGAACAGTCTAGGAGACGGTCTCTTCTTTCCCGAGGGTCCCTGAGTTTTCCTTGGTTTTATGAAATTTTCGCATGTAAACTAAAATTTCAAAAAATAAGCCTAAGAGTTTGATGACATTGTCTAGCGACGAAGACCTAAATTTTAATCATGCGAATCTCAAATCGATTGAACCAGTGGATATATCTTTAATTACTTTTGGGACCCTTTTTAAAACGATCATAATATGCGTAGGTTGACAGATTGGGACTTGAAAATATATTAAAGTCAATATTAAGTCAATTTAAATAATTTTTTTTATAAATTTTTTTTATTTCAGCATCATTTAAATAATTACCTGTAAACCATGTTTGGCAGTATACGATGGATTTCCGCCCGATTCTGGAACTACAGAGTCCTTATAAAGATGTTCCCAAATCCAAATCTGGCCAAGTTGTCCATGCAATTGAATTGCCTCTTTTTGGTATCCTCCTGGACCGGTTTGTTCAACCGAACCAGAAATTGGAAACGCGAAAAGAACCAACCGGTCTAAATTTCCCATTTCGTGAATTGATTCTGCAATATCTTTCATGGTTCGGTTGATTAATCCTCCAGCATGGAATTGGCGAATGTTTTCAAAATGTTCTCTAGAATATTCTCGGATAGTATTTCCAACTGGATCACCATGTAGAATTGTGATTGAAATTGACGCGATTTTGAATGCATATTGATAGCCGCCTTAAAATCGAGTCATAAATTTATTATGTACAGTATGTCTAATTTTTAAGTATTTTTGTATAAAGTATATCAAATTAGGGAGATTATTTTTTAGACCACCTTTTGAAGCCTATCAAAAAAGCCTATCATCTCCACGCATTTAGCATCATTCGAATCGGGCTTCTCGACCGCATAAGGGATGGAAATCTATCAAATTTAATTATTATAATACATTGTAATAATTTTATAAAATAAAAAATATTTCATGTCGAAGTTCCCGCTGCACACCCTAATCACATATGTATACCGGTGTTATTATTTTATATTTCAAAACTTAAAATTTTTTAGAAAAAATAGAAAATTTTGTTGACCATGAATATTGGGGTCAAATTTCAATTGTAAAAAGTGATACAAAAAATTGTCAACTGAAAAGTCGAAGTTGATGCATTGCTGTTTTACTTATTTATTTATTTTTGTTTGAAAATGATTAAAATAAAATTTAACTCAACTAAAGTGTTTTATTTCATTTATCATTATATTTTGGTCGTTTCATGTCGATTTTGTCCGTTTTTCGACATTATAAACAAAAAAATTCTCCGATTCCTTTGTTCGGATCAATATGTTCTGGTTCCGAATTGAATCGCTTTGGGCCTCCCGCTCTTTTAACAGACGAAACGCTCGAATTTGAATTTGTCATAACTGAAGACGCCATTGAAGTTTTCCCACTTGCTCCTGATCCATATAAAGAGAAAAACGCCGGATCATTACTGCCACCACCCGGGCGGAAATGATCAACACCAAAATCTTCGTCTTCTGGACTTTCAAATCCAGTATCAAAAATTTGCTCTTCGATTCGGCCAAAGTCCGATTGGTTTATAGGCCGAACCGCCACTGGAGCCCTGCTGGATCCAGTACTTGATAAGGCAGAAATCATATTTATTACAGAATGAATTTGCGTGGGCGACATGAAGAAGGAAATTGATTGGAGGTTGGCATCCAGCCAAAGTTTTGGAGAATTGACGCCCTCGCGTGGTTGGATTCGAATTCGGATTTCTTGAGTGCCAATGATTTCGCCAATCAGGGCAAATGGGTCAGAAAGGGATTCCATGGGATCTATGATAAAAAATGGTATTTGATGAGTTCACTCCGTAATGAAAACAAAAGGGTTTCAGCCCATATTAAAATACAAGAAAATGCCAATCTTTCATAAAAAAATTTGATTTCTCTAAATAAATTAAATTTTATTAGACTAACTCTAAAGAACGTAAATATACAATAGATTTTTCTCGTAGAACGATCTTATTTCATCCTTGCGTCCTTATAACGGACCTGGCATGCCATGGCATTAATAAAATAATTCATCGAAACTTCCAAATCATTAATTTGGCATGATTTTCTTGATTGCTTTGCAGCATTTAGACTCTCAAACTGATAAATTTTAATGTATTTAGAAAAAAATTGATTTTTGATGGAAATTAGCATTAGTTAAAAAGGGGTATTACATCTCCGTATTTATCTGGCACATACCCTCTTTTGGAAATTTTGGAAAAAACGGCTGTGCAGTAACTTGCAAAGTTATATTATGGGCCTAAATTTAAAAATGATTGTATCTACCAGTTCCGATGTCACTGAGATAAAATACCCTTCTTTCAACAATTGAACCATTGTTTTTTGCATCGGAAAATCCTTTTTCTTATCAAAATTTGTAAATGAGCATCAATAATTTGAGGTATAATTTATCTACCTCTAGAATCACAAGATTGAAAACTTCCGGGACTTGATGGGGGTGAATCAAAAGTGGGTGATTGCTCCCTCCTCGTATTTTTCTTTGCAATATTATTTTTACTATCATGCCAAATGGATATTCCAGATAACGACACTTTTTTCATATAAATTGAAGGCCTCCCATCTTCCTCTAAATTTTCTTCTTTTGCATCGACAATTTCATCAGAATATTCAATTTTTTTTATTCTCATTTCTATTCGAATTAAATTATTGTCCTTGCCAGATTCAATTCGTAATACCGTGTCCAAGAGGGTTAATTTCACTCGAGATAAAATAGATTCAATATACGCAGAAAGAGCGTCTAAACCTTCGATATCTTCATCGGCTTCCTGAGAAAAGGGTTATAAAATTTCAAGATGAAAGCAATTTGACTGCGAATGTCGAGTATAATGATATTTGACTCCTAATGTTTCAATGGAATAAAATATGACTACTTATCTTTCAAGCTGAAAAAATTTACTCCTGATATAGAAAATAATATGTCACAATTACAAATATTCTGCTATAAATAACAGATATTCGCTTCAAAAAATATTTCATAATTACCTTTACAGTGAAATTACAACCTACACACATTATTCGTGTGTGGTTCAAGTTAAAATCGAAAAAATTTGGTAGCTTGATCCTATGAGACACAGATGAGTAATGTTTGCGGGTTGTGATTTTACTATCGATGTAATTAAGACGGATTTTATGTTTTGAAGCGAATCTCCCAAAGAAAGAAAAATATTTTTAATTGTGACTGGCATGATTTTAGACGTGACAAATATAATTTAATTTGACTGCTCAATAAGGAGTTCTTATATTTCAAATTGAACGAAATTTGACTCATTTTTCATGCAAATATAATTAACTTCGAATCAGGCTTCCTGAAGTTTTACATGTAAAAATTGACTTCTCATATTACAAATAGATAGAAATTTGACTCTTAATTTGTCAAATTGAATGTAATTTGACTCTTCATTAATCAAGATGAATTAAATGACTAAAAAAATAACACTGATCTACAACACTTTTCCTGAACAACTTTTTCAGCTATTTCAATCGAAGTATTCATTGTACAAGCTGTTTGATACAAAGATTGACACATATCTTGCATGGTCATAACCTCATCAGCCATCTGTACAGATAATTCTAGCCCCTTGAGGGTTAACCGACATGGATCTGATAATAATGAGCTCCATGGAATTTCAACTGTTATATTTCTGACGAAACCATCTAAGACTTCTAGAGGAATTCCGACACTTCCTAATTGTTCGTTGAGACTGGATAGATCCAAATTTAAGTTTGAAACACTGCCTGTTCCCTTGTATAAATCAACAGTTAATTGCTCAAGCCTTAATTTAAACGCTTAAATTAACTAAAGTATAACACTGTACCTAATGAGTTAAAAATACTACTGTGGTTTCTATTCTAGACCGGTTAGGTGCAGAATTTCTGAATTGTCCTCAGCCTAAAATTTTCCCAATTGTTCTTAAGGGTATGGCTGGTTCCTAATGTGACATTTCTCGATAAAATATTACGAAACAGGCCTCGAGGTATAATTCAGATTCAGCCAGTTTGTAGAACTAGCCCTTCATCTTGCGTAACACATGTGTCAAAACTTTTTGCATGAATAACACTCCCAGACCATTAGCGATCAGTAGACCTGCCAAAAACCGAATTCTATCTCCTCTGAGTTATATTTTGAATAAACTAAATTAACATACTGCAAAATGATCACAAACTTCTGTGGAAGCGTTTTTGCATAAGGTGCTTAGTGTTTCTAGAATATGCGACTAGACCGGTAGTTTTGTTGACATTTTCCATCGGAAATTCTACCGAAGGGTGTAAAGGTTTTTCCCTTCTTTTTCCAAACCTGGTACACTTGATTTCCGCCGTTTTGATTGTTGAATCTGAGAAAACTCTTCTCGAACACCAATCAAAACGGCGCGAAATCAAGTGTAACCGTTTGGACCAAAGAAGTAAAGACTACACCGTATCTTCTCTGAAGTTATTTCAAATTGCAACTCAAATTTTTGCAAAAGGAAGCTCAAATATGATTTCGTCTGAAGAATTTCGACGTGAAGAAGATAGTCGAGAAAAAGAAGTGGCTTCGATTTTTTCGGAAGTGAGTCTCAAAGATAAAAGGGCTGGGAAGAGAAGTGAGAGAGAAGGTGTTGGGGTCTACGTCAACCCGATGATTAAATAATGAGTTTTGTGGTCAAGATCACCCAGAACTGTGTTTGTCTGAACTGAATTTGAAGGAAATAACTTAGAAAGATGAAATGCTGCGAAATTTTCGAGGATTTTGGGTTTTTGTGTGGTCTATTGGTGGTGTTGTGGGCGTGTTGAAGACATGAGACGACTATTTGGTGGGCGAGTTGTTTTGGGATGACATTAACTGGTTCGAGAGTGGATGGCTAATTATTGCAAAAGTTGTGTTTGCGTGAGCATTTTCCCAAATTGCCTTAGCAATTGTGTTGGTGTCTCAAATTTAGAAGGAAGAAATATTTTTCCGAAAAAAGATATGAATGCCCTTTTCGGCTCTTCGAATCAAAAAAACGAAAAGGAGTTTCCTATAGCCTTTCACTTGGAAGACTGGTGGGTCTTTTAAACTGAAAATTTCACGTGTCGGTGGCACCCATATTTTTACGAAAGGTGTTTTAAAGATAGTTCTAAAATGTACCCTGTTGATTCTTCTTCCAAATTGTACTTAAAGAGGAACGGAATAAAATAAAAAGCGTGGGTTTTGGCCATATCCCCCCCCAATTGTGCTAAAGAGGGTGTCCTTATAGACAGAACCCACCGTACATGATTCGCGTTAAGATTATTCGAAATGGTTATGCAGTATGAAATGTTTTAGAATGATCACTTTTTCAAACATATTTATCAAAGATTATTTAAAAACACTCCATTTTGCATTTTGACATTTTAATAATTCAATTCTAGCTAAAATGTTTGAGCTCTTTTCTGGTTTTTCTAAAAAGTTCATTTTTTTTCAACAAAACAAAATGGTCTGTATCATGATATTTTAGGGCAAAACATGTTGGTTAAAAACTTTTAGAATTATAGATGAGATTCAAAATCTCAGCAAAGATATTGGAAAAAATCTGAATGCCATTTTTTAGGGATTTCAGAGTTCAAAGTTTGAACTTCAAACATTGAACTTCTGATCGAATTTTTAAAAATCAAAATTTAAGACCACAGAAGGTGACTAGGTAAAGCACACCATAACTTTTTTAGAAGGGGGTTGCTTTAAGTAGTCATAGGTCGCCCGAAATCAAATAAAGGTGTTTTAACTACTCACCCACTGTATACATGTATATTTTCATTATTCTCGCCTACGCCCTGGGGACACTTTCAAAAAGAGCGGTACATGTTAATTACCGTATTCTTTCCACAAGGAAATCCCCAATATAATGCTGTAGGATATATCTGCATGCTCTTTTCTTAATACTATCTGGCCACGGTATCCAAACCATTTTCTTTTATCCAAATTTCTCAATTTTTTCTTCTAGTATTTAAGTAATTTTCTGGTTACTTTATCATTCTTTCAAAAAAATTTTCTCTGATTTTTGATAGGCAAAATGTTTATTAAAAATCACAAAATTTTCAGTTACATATTGTTAAATTGTTTTGAATAGTCGATATGTGATCATCATAAGACCTTTTTAATATGTCTGCGAATCCCGATTGGCCAATGGATAAAAGAAAAGAATAAAATATAAACTCAGAACTAATATAATCAGTTGCCTTCGTGGCTCAGTTGGTTAGAGCGTCAGTCTCCTCCATAATCTGAAGGTCAGTGAGTTCGACCTCCGAGGGCAATACTTTTTTTATGTTAGCAGTGAATCCCAGTCCCAAAAATAATTCTTTGCGATTTCAATGTTGTCATCAAAACTTTAAGGGTACTGGTCGTGAATTGACTTTCGGATGAGAAATGCAGCCTTACGAGCAAACTATGGACAATTAAGTTAGCTATGTTGTAGATCTACCCTTAATTTTGTCAAAACCATTTGTCAATGAGCTGGTCTTTCCGATTTACACTTGCGATACTTACCAGTAAGAGTGTGCGTCGAGCCAAATTCGAAATCTGAGTGCTCGTGCCAGGGTTATTTTGAAATCAGCTCAAATTATGACATTCACGAGTATGCCGTATAACTTTAGGTCTCTAGGGAAGCGTTTTTTTCAAAAATCACTTCAGTTTTTCTAGAAATCGCAGAAACTACCGATTTTTAAGCATTTTTCACCAAAAATCTTATCGTTTCCCTAGGTTAATTTTGGGAATCCAATATTCCAGCAAACACTAGCCAGCAACCAAGATGACTGCTCTAGCAGCTTTTTTTTTCAAATTTCGACCCCAAACTCAAAATATAAATTTTTGAAGGTCATGAGAAATTTTCCGAAAAAAAAATGTGCTTCGATTTGTTTCAAATTACATCACAAAGAAAGGCCAGCGAAAAACATGATCAGAAGATGTGGCTTAGTGCAACGGTGATATTTTTGAAGTTTTAGAAGTTAAATAAGTATTTCTAAGTGCGAAAGTAAAAAATACTCTTCTATAATATTTGATGTTGATGCCAGCACGTTACGTTGCTAAGAAACAAATCTGCATGCAATGGGCGGGGTAATTTATTCACGATCATTTTAATTTAGAAACAATTTAACAATCCTATCACAGAAAGCTGTAATGAAGATTTGTTAATTACACTACATCAACCAGACATTAACTGGTAGCGTGTTTAGAGCATGAAATCTGTACCCAGACTCCGATTTCCGGCAACTAGTGACCATTCTATAGATCGACGCCATATAAGCAAAGTTTCATTATCAAGCATAACATTTTCAATAGCTAAAATAATATTCAGCAATTTGCAATAAAATTAAAATAAAAAATTGACCGATGAACAAAAGGCAATCTTAATGGGTAGAAAAAAAAAATTCGCCGAAAATGTCCCCAGTGACGGGCAGCAGTCAATAATATACGAATCAAACGTTTATTTATATTTTGAACTACTGTTTAGTTTAACTTCAAAAGGGTTTTCTCTAGTTCCATTTAACAATTATTATATTTTCTTCAAATTCGTTTAATCTGACTCTGAATTATTGTTAATATCATTTGTTGTATATACTACACCACCAGAGACGAAGTCAGTCCTAACGGCGTACTCGCAAACCTTTTGTTCATATATTAATTAATTGTCGGAAGTTTTGGCTTCAGAGGTGCTCTTTCTAACCGGAAGGCCAAATTTTCACAAATATACAACAGAAATCTTGAAATAAAAAAAACCCAATCGGTAATTGATTGCATTTTTCACCTCTCTCTCGCCTACGCATCTTATGTATCAGCATTTCGAAGCATGACTCTGGAGATCTGCTCTATTTAAACTGAGCCATACTGTAATGCATTTAGATGCTCTAGAAATTCGTTAACGATCTTTTTGAGGGGCTTACGCATGATTTGTATACTTTGGAAAAAATATATGGGACCAATGTACGTAATTTGAAAAAGTATCAAATCGTCAAAAAAATTCCAGGGTCAACTTCAAAACGTTTTTAAGACTTTTTCTAATTACAGAAGAAGTGATAAATCACGTGACGAAATACCAAAATAAAGTTTAAATAGTCATAATAATCCTTATATTTCTTGAAAAATAAGATCACGTGACGTGTTTGGAAAATATATTGTTCAAACTCTTAAATTAGGTGTGATTAGTCTCAAAACTTTTCGGCGTAATTGAGTACTATTTGGGTACGTTGGGGCCAAACCTCATTTCTTAATTTGAAGGTCACGTGATCGTTTCGGACTGAGTTTAATGTAAAAAAGTCTTAAAACTTCTAAGGAACACTTCACTTCTTTTCAAAATTGATTACGCAATTTTTTGAAAAAAAAACGTACCTACTTTTACCAACCTTATTCCTTAAATATACGTCAGTGATTCATTTTGCGGGCTTAGTGTTTGGGAAAAGTCTGTAGAATTTTTTTCTGACTTGACGATGAAAGGTTTAATTTGTGATTTAAAAATTTTCAAAAAAATAGACTAGTAATACAGTACACCACATTATACATAAATAAAAATAACGCACAAAAACCTTTTCCAATTTTTCATCTTAAAGTTAGTACGATAAAACTTATAACTGTCTTTGTCATTACATTCTTAAGCCGTCCGTAAAATGCCGATTAATGGTGAATGGTCACTACTTGCGCGAAATCAGTCTACGAGTTAAAGTATCAATGTTATGCTAACTCGAATGAGCGCCTGGCACACTTTATATACTGACTGCGAGGATCTACACCACGATCCATCTTCCAAAAACGATAAATGCATGAGGAATAAACAAAGAAAATGACTTCAAAGAAACATTTTTCCAGTATTCCAGCTAGCCTGGATTTGTTTTTTAACTGTATAATTTTGAAATTTACATGTATTTTCCATATATGAGATTTTTAAGAAAAATAAGGCAAAAAATATGAAAACTGGGCCCAATGACAAGTTTGAGAAAGCCTTAAGGGGGGAAGCGACTCTGATTACATTTCTCGGTAAAATATCTGAAACAAACATTCATGAGAAAACCGAAAATGCAATTTGTAGATCTATCCTTAATCTTGCCGAAAAGTAACTCACAAATTATTTTTGACAATTACACCAATAGTACAGTATCGTAACAAGTGACGTAACAGGTGACGTTTTCCAAACTGCAAAATCTATCTCCTCCAGCGGTATATCTAAATTGAAGCTCAAATTCAAGATACGTAACGGGTAGTATGTCAATCTTTCTCCGGGCTTTTTTTATCCGGCGAAAACATTTCTAGATACGCCAACAAAGCCACGATTTTTCAAATTAGACTTCAAATCTATCTCCTCCTCGAATTATTGCAAACTGGGCTCAAAGTTATCAAGTATTTCTAAGAAAATTGTGTAAGACGCTCACGGGCTTTTTGACCAATCCAGCTAAAAACTTCGAAATTATGATCTATTTGGTCATTTCCGAAAAATTGCGAAAAAAATGCCTTCGTTTTTTTCGAAAGGCCAAAAGAAAGCCATGAACACTTATGGAAAGTTTGGCTTACGTCAAGTCGATATTTGAAGTTTTAGTGGTCAAAATTGATCAACGTTATTTTTTAATTCATCGTTCAAAAAATACTAAAAATAAAAGAAAAAATGCGGAATGTCAAATTTTTTTTTGATGATTGGGTTCTTTAGTACACTTTTAATATCACCCGTATACTTTGGGCATTTTAATCCTTCTACAGGCCTTTATTAAATCAGATCGCTACCTTAAGGGGTTGGTGGTGTAAATGGAACAAGCGTTGAACGAAAATTTTTTTTATTCCTTGAATTCAGCTGAAAGAAACAAATCAGAAAGAACATATTTCAACCAATCAGATTTCGTATTTTTTTATTTTGTACGCGTAGCGCGCCAGAAAGACCAAGACCACAAACTTGGGAATTTAACGCTGGAATTTAAACTAAATGAATTATTTTCTTATAAAACAAACAGAGAATACTTTTTTCAACGTTTTTCTGGTATCGTATGCAACATTTCATACCATTCTTAAATATTTCTTGTTTACCAATTTAAACAACTTGACGAGCTTATTCAGATTTAAAGATGATTATCTGATTCATTTTTACCGTTTAAAATCAAGAGATTTTTGTTAGTATTTCTTTTTAGGAATTATTTGGAGACGTTTCGTACTTTAATCGAAACATCTTTGTTTATTCAATTTAAGCAAATTGAACGAGATTTTTAAATTTTTTGTGTATTGAGCAACATATTCTTGACCAGCTTTTTCGATGCCGCACCGGAAAATAGCCTCTCCTCCGCTGGACTGGAAGGGTCGATAACGGCAGATAAGAATAAATGAGAAAAAAAATACGGAGGCTAAAACCTTCTCTGTCAAACTGCATAAGATTTTTTTTTTTTTTTTTTTAATTCTGGTGAAGGATGGCATACCGGTGCGCCATCAAAAATAGGTAAAATAGGTTCTATTCACACAAAATTGTCGAAAATACGACGTCTCAAAATACCATAAATAGAAAAATTAACAAAAGTTCCTTTGATTTTTAGACGGTAAAAATGGAAATTCAGCAATTCTCTTCAATCTGAATAGTCGGTTCAATTTGTTTAAATTGAATAAAACAGAAAATGTATGAAAACTACGAATATTGTCCATATTTTACTTTTCTCGTGAAAAAATTTCTCTGTAGGTTTTAAATAGCGTTAAACAAGGATTTATTTTTTATAATTCACAGCAGAAGGTAACCTCTGTTGTATCTAACGTCCAGCCGCCTACGTGAGACAAATAACATACCCATTTTAGGTTTAAAATTATATTTTTCTGAATTCTTTTTTCATTTCAATTCAAGAATTAAAAATCAATTTTTGTCACGCTTGTTTCATTTACACCACACCCCTAAGGGAGTGGTTGTCGCTGATTGAGCCTCTTCAAGGTCATTTCTCGCCAGACTAGCAAATGATATTCCAAAAGCATTTGTAATACAAAACCCAACCTTCGCGGTAATTTTTGAACTTAAAGTAGAATGATAAATCCCACCCTACGCCGACACCTACGCTTTTAAATATTCTTAAAAAGACTCGCAGTTCGTGCCTACTCTCTGAGCAATTTTCATCATTTTTTTGTGCAGGCACGGAGAGCTTACAAATATGCAAAAGCGCTTTGTTTAACATTTTGCTTTCAGCGGAACAAAAACGCGTAACAAAAACCGAAATTAAAATTGTTGAAATGCAGTTTGAAGGGCGCAGGCAAAAGTATCTCTCACAGTTTGAAAGATACAGTTTCACTCATACTGCTCTAAAGCAAAATTGTTTGAGCAATGAACTAGAGAGTTTTTTTATTTTGCTTCGGTCTCTTGGTGCATGTCAACTTTTCATTTGTAGCCAATTGTTTAAATGTGGTCAGTTGGAGGCTCAGGCAAAAGCATCTCCCCATCCAGTTTGATAGATACAGCTTCGACTCATACTGAAGTCTGAACAAAGACTTGTTTGATGACAATGAACTAGAGAGTTTTTTTTTGAATTTTTGATTCGGCGTCTCTTGTGGGCCATGTCAACTTCATTTGAGCATAAATTTTTGACAGAAATTAGAAACGCAGAAAAATGCTTCAGAATAATTTTTTCCGTAAATCACAAACTTTTAAGATTTTGGTGGCAATTT
>SCLH01001086.1:71043-117651 GCA_004367855.1 Oikopleura vanhoeffeni | reverse complement strand
AGAACGATATTTTCAACCAATCAGATTTCGTAATTTTTTATTTTGTACCGCGTAGGCGCGCCAGGACAAGACCAAGACAACAAACCTTGGGAAATAAACCGCTGGGAATTTAAACTAAATGAACTTATTTTACTTATAAAAACAAACAGAGAATACTTTTTTCAACGATTTTTCTGGTAATGTATGGCAACATTTCATACCATTCTTAAATATTCTGTTTTATCCAATTTTAAACAACATTGACCGAGCTTATTCAGATTTAAAGAGAATTTCTGAATTTCATTTTTACCGTTTAAAAATCAAAGAAGATTTTTGTTAGTATTTCTTTTTAGGTAATTATTTGGAGACGTCGTACTTTATCGAAACATCTNTTTTTAAATCACAAAATTAAACCTTTCATCGTGATCAGAAAAAAATTCTAAGACTTTTTCCCATTACACCATAGCCCCAAAATGATCACGTGACCGTATATTTAAGGAATAAGGTTGGTAAAAGTAGTACTGTTTTTTTCCAAAAATTGCTTAAATCAATTTTTGAAAGAAGTGAAGTGGTTCCTAAGAAGTTTTTAAGACCAATAGATTGTTGGAATTGCTGGGGAAATAGCCCTCTCCTCAAGCATGAAGGGTCGATAACGGGCAGATAAGAATAAATGAGAAAAAAAATACGGGATACTGACACGTTCTCTATCAACTGCGAGTAAAAGTTTTTTGATTCTGGTGAAGGATGGCTCACCGGTGCCGCAGTAAAAAACTGGTTAAAATATGTTTTCAATTTAAAAAATTTGTTAATTTTCGGTCAATTTTGCTTTAAATTTAATCAAACAAAAATGTTTCGGAAAAGTACGACGTGTTCAAATAGTTAACGCGTCGTCCGGTTTAAAAAAATCTCCTTTGGTTTTTAGGCGGTAAAAATGAAATTCAGAAAATCTGTTTATGCTCGGTCAATTTTGTTTCATATTGAATAAAACAGACAATTTATTAAACGTATGAAATTTTCCGATACTTTACCAGAAGCTCGTCGAAAAACTTTTTCTCTGTTGGTTTTAAGGGGGTAGCGGTCGCAAAATGTACTTTTGTACTCCACTTTACCAGAATACTAAACTGCTTCGAAACTTTTGAGAATAGCCATTTGGTAGATCTATCCTTAANAACGGCTTTATGTTCTTATAAATCAGCTGTAAAAAATGAGCTCAAAATCGACCGAAGGCCGATAAAAAAAAAATTAGATTTATATATTCAGATTTGTTGAAAAATCGGCCGAAGGCCAATTAAAGGCGATTTTGTGTTTTTTATTCAAAATTGTTAAAAAATGAGCCCAAAATCGGCCAAAGGCCGATTAAGGAGAATATTATATTTAAAATTGAATTTTGTTGAAAAATGAGCCCCAAATTGGTCGAAGGCCGATAAAACTGGATTTTATGTTTTAAATTTCATTTTGAAAAAAACTTTTATTGAAAATTTGATAATTTTAGAAAAAAATTAATTGAAAATTTGATAATTTTTTCCCAAAATTTGAAACTTTTAGTTTAAAATTTGAATTTTTCTTAATTGCTTTCAAAATTTAACAAAAATTAAGAAGAAATTAAAGAATTTATATTTTTTTAAAGCCAAATTTTGAATTTAATAAATTCGAAATTTTACTTAAGGGGGTAGCGGTCGCACTCTCCTCAGGGTAATTTGGGGTGGTAAAATCGCACGACATTGCTAGGGAGCACTCAGAAAGCATAAAGTTCTTGGAAAAAAAAAAAAAAATTAGAAATTTTCATTTTTTTGAGAATTTTTCTGAGTAATTTTTTTTGGAAAACATTGAACCCCGATTTTCGACCAGAAAAACTCAAAATATGAAAAAGCTGTAAGCAGAATTCAACAAAACATTTCAAAATTCGGCTTCATCAAAATAAAAAAAACATATACTTCCATCTTTTTCTTAATTAATACTGCATTCTTAAATGTAAACTATGAGGAGGAGTACTTTGAAGAGCAAAAATCTTGAAATAAGGCGGTTTTTCGCAGTTCTAAAAAAAACTAGTTGCAAATTCAAAAATCGTTTCATCAAATAACAATTATAAGTGTTTTCGTGGTTGAAGCCAATCGTATGCAAGCTCTAGGAGGAGTTGTAATTTGGAAATTTGGTTAGGTGCTCTAGAACTCGTCGCATTAATCAACGGTTTCAAATTTCGGAAAAAAATTATCAAATTTTCTATAAAATATTTGTAATTTTTACTTAATTTTAAATAAATAACATAAAAACATTTTTTTGGGGTCTGAAACCTAAAGTGCTCCAAAAGCAATAAAATCGGACCCTGGACATACTACGCAATCTTGTTAAAATTAACTCAATCGTGATATTCGAAAAAGATTGCTCGATGCAATAGGTGTTAAATGATCGCGTTTTCAGAATTTTAATAATTTTTGTCTGATATATTTTATGTGACCATGACTAAATCAGAAGCTAGAACTTCATTGACGATCTTCAAAACACTTGATGCTTCTTGAGATAAACACTTCACTAATTGTTTTTCAGCGTTGGAGATGAGGTGCATCGCGCAATCTCCTTCGAATATCACCATTGAGTTATCATCAGCGAGTTCACGTACTATGTCCGACAGCAGCTTTTTTGTTCGAATAGCAGCAGGGCAGGAATCAGAAATGATCATTGATATCTTTTTTAGTTGAGATTTGCTCCAAGTGGGATGATCATCAATTAACATTGCTCGTTCTGCAGCTATGGCTACGCTGATAAATGTCTGGCCGATTGCATTTGCAACAACTTCTGCGGTTCCGCTTGTGGAGACAAAACTTTCAAGACAATGGTATGAACCTTGCTCGTTAAATAACACAACAGCTTCAATCGATTTAGAACTTTTCGTTGATCCATCAAAACTGAGCATAATTTCTTTCGAGGATTCTAGGAAGGCAATCGACTGTTGTAGGTTCAGAGCAGCCACAGAGTATGCGACAGATTGAATTGGCCTTGTTGAGGGCATGCTGAACTTCTTGAAGTATTCCATGTTGTCACCTAAGTCTTTAAGTTCTGCCTCGATTTGACGCATGCTCAAGTTGTTCTTCGTCAAAGAACCGAGAATTTTCATTTTCATCTTATCAGTAATTGAATTTTTAGATCCTCTACCTGCGTATTCATCCAAATCAGCCTTTAACTTCGAAATTTCGTTTCTTAGAGTCTCTTGTTGATGATCATTTTGGTCAATAGTTGATTGGTCTATAGAGAGGTCACATTAATTAATCCTTGTTATTAACCATCCGAGGCATATAGCCTTTTGATAGGCTAAACCCACTTTAAATCAGCAAAAAATGATGGAAAAAATTATCGCAGAAAGTTCTCCTTGTGATACATTTTGAAATTCAACAATTATAATTTAAAAATATTTACTAAAAATTTTTCGAATACTAGGTTCCAATTTTATGACAAATTGAATAAAAGGCGTTTTTTGCTAAAGTTTTACTTCCGAAGAAATAATTTTTGATCCAAATTTGCAATTAAAATTTTAAATCTTCCATTTTTTAGGACAGTGTTTAGAGTACCATTTGCAAGAAAAATAAGCCTTCTGGACATATCCGGAGCAAAAATATTTTTTGTGAGTGAAATTTCAAAATATCTTATTTTGATATTAGTATGGATGAAATGATATGTTTTGGAAAAATATATAATTTGCGAAAATTATGCCACAGTGGTACTCTTATACCATATTTGCCTTAATATTGTGATAATAATCAATTTATGTCATTAAATCGAGAAAACTACCATTCTTTCTCTAAAAAACGTGATTTTTTCATGAATATTTTGAACTCATTTAAGAATATTTTTTGATTTCCAACAGATACAGTGGTTGAGACAGTGGTTTGAGGGCAAAATATTTAAAAAATATATTTCAAATTTATGAATTGAAATTGAGAATATTTTTGCAAGAATTTTTAATTAAAAATTATTTTGTCATATCAAAACATAATATTTAACCCTTGGAAGCATAGAAAAAAAGTTAAGCGAAGGCACCAGAGCCTTTCAGGTGGCTCTACTTTGAGCGCTGTCTACAGAAAACTATTATGAGATCAACGTTCAATTTTTTCTTCATGATCAAGTTGAAGAGTTAAATTTTCGGAATTTATTTTGAGTTTGAGGTAATTTTGAAAAAAACGCACCTCAGAAGTTTCTATTTGTTTCGAACTATGTTAAAATTGAGATTTATTTCATTATAAAACCTGGAAGGCGATAAATTTATCGTTTTGATTTATGTCTTCTCGTATCGGTTATGGGTCAAGGAGTGTATGCAAACAAAAAAGTTTTAGCATATTTATTACGCAAGCTGAAGGCTAGTTCTACAAACTGGCTTATCTTTGAAGCCCTGTTTGGCTTATGGTTCCTCGGAAATATGTCTAATTAGGAACCACTATACCTAGCGTCAAATCAGAGAATTGACTATAAATAAGTGTGACCATAACTTGTCGTAAAGGTTGAGACCTCAATGAGATCTTCTTTAGCTCTGTAATTTCACAATTTTTTGCTTCAAGTTCAACTTCGAGAATAGCGCATCTACCGCAATGATCTGGAAAAGCATCTTCATGAATATCTTGGTTCCAAGATTCGTCCATAGTTTCCTCAAAATTCGCCGAATCAAACTCGTCTGAGTGAAGGTCAAAATTTTTTTTTGAATCTCATAAAACAAGATTTAATTAAATTTTATTGAATTCACTGAACAATTCTTTGTCAGTTATAGTTTCAGATCGACCCTATGCCTGCATTATATTCGGTCTCCATATCTGTATTGATTCCCTTTAATGTCCAAAATTGGACAGGTTTTACACCCAAAGTTTCTTCAGCAACTGAACTTGGACTGACAGCTGAGGCAATACAACGTCGAAGTGATTGCTCCCACTTTAACAAATTTTGCTTTTCATAAGACTCTTCACATTCTTCCCCTTGACTCGCCCCAGAAGTAAACCCAGGTACATGATATTTCTCGTTTCCAAATTCCAGAATCATGTTATCTACAACCGTATCTATAACTTTTTTCTTGATTGATTTTTCCGTCTGTTTTTGTTTGGTATAAAAAATATCGTTAGCAGGAAATAATTTTTCGATGTCTACCAGAACAGCAGTCTTTGATTCTCGAATTCCAAATGATGCCTCCGTGAAATAAACATCAATATTAGATGTCATGCTGATGAATATTTTCTGATAGCGCTAAAAGTTGATATAAAGTAATTGATTCCTTAAGGGTATCCCTGCTCCTACATTTTCTGCAGTTATTATGTCATAAAAATGCACCAAATCAATTGTTTATGTTTTGAACGCATAAAACAACCCAAATGACAACAAAAAAGTTTTCGAAAATTTTGCGTTTTTTAGATTTTTTTCTCAGTATTTTTCTCAAAAATAACGTTTGTGTCAATTTGACCACTAAAACTTCAAAATATCGGGTTGACGTAAACCAACTTTCTCTTCGGTGTTTCTCCGGCGTTCTTTTGAGCCTACTCTCGAAAAAATCGAAGCACATTTTTTACAAGAAATTTTTCAAGTGACTTTGAAAAATTCATATTTTGAGTTTGGGGTCGAAATTGCAAAAAAACGCCACTGTAAAGTTTCTATTTGTTCTGAACTAGCTTTTGCAAAATTTTNCCATCATTGCCGCGCCACCAGAATTTCAAAATTTTTAGACTTTTAGATTTCGATTATTAACATTTTTTTCCTGTGGTGCTTGCTGCTCTTAGATATTGCTTTCCTGCTCGAGATAATTGTTCAGTGCTTCAGAAAAATAAAATTTAAATAAATTTTCGACTGGTTGGGGGGTTTCAGGGCTATGTCTAGCTCCAAAAAATCACTTATTATCGATTTTCGGGGTCAACTTGAAACATTTTTGTTATTTTTTTGAAATCACGATAGAAAAAGCAACAGAATGGCTACTTCAATTTTTTTGCAACCTCAATGGTTAAGAAAATCGTTTTTCTCCCGTAATTAACCCAACATATTTCCCATAAAATGAGAAAAATACTCACTTTTTTCATACTAAAAGCACTTCACAAGGAGTAAACAAACACAAAATTGACTGAAATTTTGTACACAGCAACATACCAGTATTCTCCAGATAGTATAACAACGGTCCCAGGTTGAAACTTCTTATTTCCGTTTTATATCCGGTTCCTGATGACCGGTATCTAGTTTGGTCATTTTGGCCCCAGGGAGTTAAAAATTTCGAAAAGGCTAAGCCCATTTTTTGCTTGAAAACATAATACCCTTAAGGAATACAAATTTTGGGTATGAAAATTTTTTCATAATTTACAACTTTTTTCTCAGTCAAATCAATAGGTAACAGTCTAATTACAGTACTTATTTTTTGCAAAAAAATTTAAATCATCAAAAAAAAGCCTTTGAACGGGATCAGAAAAAAATTCTAAGACTTTTTTCCATTACACCATAACCCCAAAATGATCACGTGACCGTATTCAAGGAAATAGGTGGTAAAGGTAGTACTGTTTTTTTTCAAAAAATTACTTAAATCAATTTTTGAAAAAAGTGAAGTGGTTCTTTAGAAGTTTTTAAGACTTTTTAGTTAACTCCGCGTAGTGGCCGACATCTCTGGACCCGTAGTGTCTTCTGGACTTCGTTTTAGTTAAGATATAAAATACGTAAGTTTATTACGTGGAAAATAATTATTTTTATTTGTTAATTTTAAACCGATTGATCATTTAACTTCGGTAAATTACAACTTTTAAAGTCAGTGATAAACCAAGGGTGCACCAGGAAAAAAGTGCTGCTAGTGCAAAAAAATACGATAGTTAAAATAATTATTGATTATTTTAGTTCGGTAGCAAACCATAAATTATGGACCATAATAGTAAAACGCCACAAAACCATAATTTGCATTTTTCTTTCGTAAACCTTTTTCTTGGAAAATGACTATTTTTACGGTTATAAAAAATATGAAAATGAATGAAAATCCCAAATTATGGCTTTTGTGCGTTTTACTATGATGACTCATCATTGATGAGGTTTTACTACTCCCGGTGGTAACATCTTTAAGGGAGTGGTGTCGCAAATGAGCCTCTTCCAAGGTCATTTTCCCGTCAAACTAGCAAGAGTGATATTCCAAAACATTTTTACTAACAGAACCAACGCGGTAATTTTGAATTTAACACGTAATCTGATACAATCCACCTACGCCGACACCTACGCTTTTAAAAAGCCTCTTAAAAGACACGCAGTTGGTACCTACTCCTTCAATTTTCATCATTTTTTTATTATTTTTTTTGTGTGGGGCTCCGAAAAGCCTAAAAAATCGTGCAAAATTGCTTTTGATTTAAATTTTGCTTTCGGCGGACAAAAAACGCAAAAAACTAAAAAATTAAAATTTGAAATGATCAGTTTGGGAGGCTCAGCAAAAGCTATCTCCTCAACCAGTTTGAGAGATATAGTTTCGACTCATACTGCATCTGAAAGCACAAGACTTGTTTGACAATAAACTAGAGAGTTTTTTTTCGAAATTTTGCTTTGGCGTCTCTTGGGGGCCATGGCAACTTTCATTTTGAGCCTAAATTTTTGACAAAATTTAGAAACCAGAAAAAATGCTTCAAATAAATTTTTTCCGTAAATACAAACCTTTTAAGGATTTTGGTGCAATTTTTAACTCGGTAGCGTCAAAAGAAAACAAATGAGCGCACTTTCAATTTAAATCATAAATAAATCAATAATTTTTTGTTTTCGTTTTTTTGCTGTTTTGGCGCCAAAGAAAAATTAAAAACACAACGCATTATTTGTTAGGCTTCTCCGGAGCCTCACGCAAAAAAATAATAAAAAAAATGATGAAATTGAAGGAGTAGGTACGAACTGCGTGTCTTTTTAAGAAGCTTTTTAAAAGCCTAGGTGTCGGCTAGGTGGATTGGTATCAGATTACTGTTAAATTCAAATTACTGCGAAGGTTGGTTCTGTTAGTAACAAATGTTTTTGGAATATCACCTTTGCTGTTTGGGGAAATGGCCTCGGAAGAGGCTCAAATTTGCGACACCCACTCCCTTAAGCTACACTCAACACGATGCGCCGGCAACAAGCGTGGAAATTAATTTCTTCTGTCATGACTCATTTATTACTCACGTGCTTCTAGAAGCAATTTAATTGGATAAAATATTTTGCGGGAATTGCGCGATTTCCTTACGTCTCTGATTGGTTAGCGCGTTTTACCGCCCGCTTGGATGAGTAACAGTTAGCGTCACGGATCCAGGAGCAACGTGTTGGCCGTACAAGCTTTTTATTTTATTATTGAAAAAAAACAAAAATTTCAGTCTGGTTATACTTCTAGGCACATCCTACAAAAAATAGCATGTCATCCATTCTGTGGGACCATTTTGAAATATGAATTACGAAAGTCAAAAATGGGTACGGATTTTATTAGCCCATCTTGTATAGAATTTTTTTGTGGTCATTTTAAGACTCAGGTTTTTTGGGGTTAGAGATTTTTTTCAAGATTTTTTCAAGGTTTTTTCAAAGTTTTTAAAGGTGCAAAAGTGAGTTTTTTAGTCCTCGGGTTCTCATGAGAGTGAAAATAGCGGTAACAATAATTAAATAAGCGGACTCGAAAGCGAATTGTTGCCTCGAGGGTCAAAATTGACCGATAAGAACAGCTTTCGGTACCGGAAGTGATATTTCATGATTTGAATGTACCAAAAGAAGCACAACTATCGTTTATCTGGATACGGAATTATGAACTAGGGTCAAGGGTGACCGCAAACTGGCGCGTGAGACGAATATATATTGTGAGTGAAAACCGAAAGTTATATTTTCCCAGTGAAATAAATTCCCCTCTAGCGCCACTTTGCGGTCGCCTTAGACTCCTAGTTCACCCTTAGCAAAAACAGAATTTTCATGCCAAAATGACAACCTCTTTGTCATCTGATAGATGACAATCTATAATGAATCATTATCAAGTATTTGAAGGCGAAATTATCATCGAAGTTATTTCAATTCGAAGTAAAAAAATATAAAAAAAGGAAAAAACTCTGCATAGAAAGACTAGTCATTTTCTAGTTATGTTTTTTCTCTCTCGATGAATCCTAACAAATAAACTTGTTGGTTTAGCACGAAGGTGCTCTGCAAATAATAATCTTATTGTACAAAAGTTTCGCTAAGGTAGCTTTTTTAGGTTACCCCACCCTTGCGCCCATGCCATTTTTTTCAACAAAGCAAGATATCCCCAAACGGATTTCTGCATCCACCCGAAGAATAATCATTCAATTGAACTTAACTTTGAATTTAAACTCATTTGCTGAACACTAATTGTCAGTTAGTAACTGAGCGACCGCAGACTCCCTAGACTAGTTACCGATGTAAATTGATACTTTCCCTTAACTCGTAGACTTTAGAAATGAATCTGTACCCAGACTCGATTCTAGCCAACTATTTGCCACACTTTTAAATCGGCCATATGAGCAAAGTTTCATTATCAACATACATTTTTTCAATAGCTTAAAATAATATTCAGCCAATTTGCAATAAATAAAATAAAAAATAAAAAAATCCCGATGAACAAAAGGCATTTAATGGGATGAGAAAAAAAATCGCGAAAATGTACCCAGTGACGGGCAACAGTGCAATAATCATACAAATTTAAACGTTTATTTATATTTTGAACTACTGTTAAGTTAACTTCAAAGGTTTTCTCTAGTTCCATTTAACAATTATTATATGTTTTCATAAAAATTATCTAGTAAACTGACTCTGAAATTATTGTTTAATATCATTTATTGTTCTAAAACCAGAGACGAGTCACGCCTACGCGTACTCGCCTAAACCTTTCATTCATTCTAAGTAATTAATTTTTCGGAAGTTTTGGCTTCTAGAGGTGCTCTATTCTAACCGGAGGCCAATTTTCACAAATATACAAACAGAAATCTTGAAATTAAAAAAAACCTAATCGGTAAATTATTCATTTTCTCACCTTCTCTCTCGCCTACGCATTCTTATGTTATCAGCATTTCGAAGCTATGACTTCTGGAGATCTGGCTCTATTTAAACTGGAGGCCATACTGTAATGCATTAGAGTCTTAGAAATTCGTTACGATTCTTTATAAGGGGTCTTTCGCATGATTTGAGTACTTTTGAAAAAAATATATGGTACCAATGTACAGTAATTTGAAAAAGTACTCAAATTACGTCAAAAAAATTCCAGGGTCAACTTCAAACGTTTTTAAGACTTTTTCTCATTACAGGAAAGTCTGAATAAAATCACGTGACGAAATAATCCAAAAATAAAGTTTAAAAATGTCATAAATAAATCCTTATTTCTGAAAAATAGATCTCGTGACGTGTTTGAAATATTATTATGTTCAAAACTCTTAAATTAGGTGTGTATTAGTCTCAAACTTTCGGCGTAATTTGAGTACTATTTGGGTACTTGGGCCAAACCTCAATTTCTTAATTGAAGGTCAGTCAGTGATCGTTTTCGGACTTGAGTGTAATGTAAAAAAGTCTTAAAACACTTCTAAGGAACCACTTCACTTCTTTCAAAATTTATTTAAGCAATTTTTGGAAAAAAACAGTACTACTTTTACAAACCTTATTCCTTAAATATACGGTCACGTGATCAATTTGGGGCTATAGTGTAATGGGAAAAAGTTCTAGAATTTTTTCTGATCACGATGAAAAGGTTTAATTTTTGTGATTTAAAATTTTTTGCAAAAAATAAGTACTGTAATACAGTAAAAATTTCAAAAAAAAAACGCACAAACGTCATTTTGTTTCAAAGTTTATCGGTAACTTTATAACTGATCTTGTCATTAATGTTTAAGCATCGTAAAATGGCGATTTAATGGTGAATGGCACTAGTTGGCTAGAATCGAGTCTACGAGTTAAGAGTTGCTGTTACTTTTGATGAGTCGACAAAAATATGAATGTTCCGTTATTTTTATTTTGCCTGCAGATTCTGCAGAATTCAAAATATAAATTAACCCTTGGGGGCTCCAAACAAAAACTGATGCGGGAATTCAAAAGCTCATTTGAGGCACACTTTGAGCGCTTACACCGTGATAATTACACATCCGATTTTATCTCTATTAGATCATTGTAGCCGAAGACCCAAAATTTTGTAATAAATCAAAAGATTTATAAAAGATTTTAAATTTATTGGTAGAAAATTGCCTGTCGAAAACCACCGTTTTCATACCAAGTCTACTGATCGACTTGACTTTTACTAATTTTTTTTTACCATATTCTTATTAATATCTAAGATTTAATAATTTTAAAAATTGCAAAATATTCTCTAATTAAAAAGTTGTTGTAAAATATCTTCAATTTTAAGTTGTCTTCACAAGTTACATTTGGTCGAAACGATGCACAAGTATCTGCCTACGTCAAAGTTTTTCCGCTTTGATTTGTAATCTCATAAATCAAAAGTTAATTTAATAGATAGTCAAAAAATTGATGGAAAAATTATGATTTTTTGATAAAAAATGTTTATTTTTCTCTATAAAGCAATTATTACACACTTTTTTCTATTATTTTAAATTTAATATGGTAATGAACTACAACTGTTGACAATTTTTGATTTGCTTTAACGCGGGTAGCAGCGATGTGGCAGACTGGCGTCAATTTAACTTACGAAAATAATTAGTTGGTTTATTTTTTGTGCTTATTATCGTTAGCTGAACCACAATAAATGTGTATCAGCTCATTAAATCATTTTTTATCTATTTAAGGAACGATTTGAGTTCAAACTTTTATTTTTAATTCGTAAATTTTCGAAAATTCAAAGCATTATGAAAATTTAAGCATTTTTTCGTCCAAAATTTTTTCTGATTAATTTTATGAAATCTGTGAATAAAAACAAAAAAAATAGCCCCTCTTAAATTTTTTCATGCATGTCTACATTTCTGACTGCTGTTTGAAAATCATGAAATGTTTTTTTGTCATTTTGTTGTCGACTCTTTACGAAATATTATGAAAATTTCCGCAAATCAAGTCCAAAAATTTTAATTAGTAGTTTTTTGAAATCTCTGTTAAAAATCAGGCCGATCACTTGTGAAAATTTTCTGGTATCTATTTGGTTTCGCTATTCAACCGATGCAAGGGTCAAGTGAATATCGTTTCTGAACTTCTGATGAAATTTACAACACTTGCTTAAGGAACCGGTTTGTGCATTTGCACGCAGTTTATAAATTTTTATTATTTTTAAAAATCTGTATAAAATTGCGGGTGTAATAGGCTACTGTTAACTTTTAAAAGTCAGGACATTTTTATATATTTAAACTCAATTAAGTCAAATTTTTTTCCTAAAAAGCTGTTTTCTCTATTTTTCATTGAAAAAAACTTTCATATTAAGAAATTTTGCATGTGGATATGATTCTCCCACTAATTAGTGCATTACACCCGACAATGTCTGAAGTTTATAAATATCGCCTTTTAAAAAAAAATCCCACATCGGGTTCAAGTTGGAAAGGAGTTGTAATGAAAAGTGGTTTTGATATTTGTACAGATACTTAAGTATGTAAAAAATTTAAATATAAACGTTTGCACATGTATGACACTTTCATTTTAGATAGAAAATGAAATAAAAATTTCACATTTTTTTTTCTTCAAAATCACTCCGAAAAAATGTACCAATCTGCCACATCGCTGCTACCCCTTAATTCACTGTTTATAATAATTAAAATTTTTTCATGGGATACTGAAGTTGAAACTTAGAAATTTCACTTCCGAANTATTTCCGGTTTTATATCCGGTTTCCTGATGACCGGTATCTAGTTTGGTCATTTTGGCCACCAGGGAGTTAAAATTTCGAAAAGGCATAAGCCCATTTTTTGCTTGAAATAACCTAAGGAACATTTTGGGTATGAAAATTTTTCATAATTTACAACTTTTTTCTCAGTCAAATCAAGAGGTAACAGTCTAAATATATGTTAGATAAAATTTAAAGATGAAAATAACATAAAGTATGCGAGAAATAACTTTTCAGCATTTTTTATGTTCGGAACACTTTTTAACAAACAATAAAGTGCTGAAATCATCTCATGATAAAGAAATTTTGGAAAAATGTTTGGAATTTCCGCGTTCGTTCTAGTGATAAACAAAATTAAAAATATTATTTTATTAATTGTGCAACAATTTTTTTTTTGAACAAAATCACTTTTATGTTATTTCTTATGGATCAAAAGATACCTAAAAACCCTACAACCAGAATTTGAAAAATATATAATATTGGTTTTATAATATTATTTTATTTATTCTTCGACAATTTTTTCTGAACAATATCACTTTTTTGTTATTTTTTATCAAAAGATAACTAGAAACCCTACAACCAAAATTTTCAAATGTTGTTTATAATTTTTACCGAATAAAAGTACACCAAACGAGCGTTTTGCTTTAATAAAAGCATCTAGCTACTTGAAAACTTCCAAATATTTAAGATTTGGTCAGCATATTTTGCGGTTATAAAATTGGTTATTCTAAACAAGTCGAGAATATTTATCAGACGGTAATTGGGATTAAATAATAAGTTGGCACCTAATAACAAATACGAAAGGTCTCGATAGAATGTTTTAACGAAGAATAATTCTAGCTACTATCAACCCAACATATATTTGCATTGGTCGCACCAAGTTGGTACCCAGCTCTTCTTTTGCCTAATCTATTATTCCAAATACAAAGTAATGACTAAGTCAAAAAAAAACATTTTCGAGTTCAAAAACTCATCTCATTTTTACGCTTTAAAAATATATGGAATTGTAAAAAACTTAACTATTAACAAATTTCTTAGTACTTTACTATAATATCCCTTGACAAGGAAGGTATATATTTTCTAGTTTGGTCTGGTACATTATGTACTTTAAGTAGTACTAATGTACTAGACCAAATTGAAAATATCTACCTTCCTCGTGAAGGGATATTGGGCCGCCAATATGGGAGCGCTGAATGACCAACTATGCCAATCGGCACAATTTATGTTCAAAAATTTCTATTAAAATAGCAAAACGTATTTTTAAAAACTTCATCCAAAACTGTCCATAAATAATTGATTTGATCGATTTGAATTTTAACCCATCATAATTGCAGAATTTTTTTTTGATTCGTTTAAGTATTTGAATATTACGTACTATGCATAGTCTGATCTTATAACTATTTTTCTCTGCAACTGTTATCGGAAAAAAACTTATTTTCAAAATACAATAATGAGATCATTTTTAAAGAATTTTGCTAGTGTGAGCTTATTATTAATTTTCACATGTCTAATTGAATTATTTAATTTCGGATAGTATTTATTTACCATATATTACGAAATTATTCAAACCGTAAACTTAGTAAGCCGAATTCCAACGAATTAGCTCGAACAGAATTTTTCCCGAAAAAAATTGATTTACTTAGTTTACGGTTATAATACTATAGTAATATAATAGTAAGTGTGAAGAGTACTTTGAAAATGAATAGTAATATGCGGTCAATAATTTATAACATTAAGTAATTTTATTTCATCTGATTGAATTTAATCGATTATTGTTCAAAATCAATTCATGTCATCATAACATTTTCACATACNACTCTGATATAATTATCCAGGGTAAACAGTTTAATTACTATACAAATCTTAGTTAAGTCGCTATTGACCCATTTTTTCAAAAAGAAAATATTCTGGTGCTAAAAATGCTTCACATACAGATTTCTCCTTCTTTTTTTATTGAGGAGAAATGGCGGAAAGTATTTAGAAATCACATATGTGAATATTCGAACGAGCTCCTGAGCTCCATTTGAAGAAATTTGAATTTTTGCCTTTCCCAAAATTGTCTAAATTTTCGAAAGCATTTTTTAAATCTGCGTTTCAGTCATAAAATTGATCAAAATCATAGCCGAAACGTTTAATAAATTTATGAATTATCTCTCTAAACCACTGCAATAACTGTTAGATGTTAACATAAGGTAACGTTCAATTTTGTCCAAATACTATTTTATCGGAACCTCCCGGGGAACCCCTTCGCCCCCCCCCTTTACATGTTGTTAAAGTGTTTTTAGAATATGTTGTAGGTATTTTAAAACGTGAAAATTTGGACATAATCAAATTAAATAGCTTATTTATATTTAAAAAAATATTCATTTCTCATTTTAGCATGTGCATGATTAAGAACTTATTATTTTTTTAAATATATTATTCGAATTTCAAAATTTAAAAGTGTGAAAATAACTCAAATTATATTAAGTGATAATTTGCAAGAAAATTTCATTCGGAAGCACTTTGTTCAACTGCGAACCGTCTGTTGTAAAACAGAAAAAATTGAATTTATTACCCGTCTTTACTTCGAGTAACGTAAAAAATAATTTATTTTGACAAGCATTATGTTGTGTTGAAAAACTAATTTTCTTGGAATGCGTAAAAACCTATTTTACCGTTAATGATTCTGTTCGTTGAATCAGCGCTGTTAAAGTTAGATTTTTATGTTGTTTACCCATCAACTAATTTTTCTTGATTTTTTCTGAATTAGTTTGATTAAAAAATATATTAATTCAACAAGCACATTCCCCAGCAAATACTTTTCGAATTAAATCATGAAAGGATGTAACTTTCAATTAAATTTACAGTCAATTGGTCAGCTAACTTCAATTTCAGACTAACTGAGTCTTACTCGATAACATTATATAAATTTGGATGCTAGTCAATTGAAAAATACTCATTTGTTAAATGATCGTTGTACGGTATAAGTTATACCATAAAAATTAAACATAAATCCGTGATAATCATCTCAATATTTTATCTGATTAATGATTCCTTGGACTTTTAACTTTGCTTTCGTGTAAAAGTTTTTCAAATAAGAATCTCCACAAAAAATACCCGGTTTCAAAAAAAATAGTCATTCATTTTTTGGGTAATTTTATATTGTTTCATCGCAGTAGTTTGTTTAGAGATATAAAGAATATGGGAAAAGTTTTTCTGATCATACCTTCATTAAAGTCAAAAAAATCCGAAAATCTGTTTTATCGAAATTCGATAATGTAAATTTCAGATTTAAATACATTATTTGAATTTTAAATTTAAAGATATGTGGATTGGTTACTTTATTTTATTATCAACGTAATTTTTCATAATTGAGAAATTGAATTTAATTGATTTAATAAATACTTTATTATCCGTAAGCCTGTATCGAGACCCCTTTGTCTAAATTTTTAATAATTTTGTGATTTTTTTACTGATTTTCGTAAAATTTGTTGCCCATTAAATTCTTAATTATAAATTTTTCGAGCTGAATTTAATTTTTGTCATTTTTACCTCAAATTTAAGGAGCAAGTGATGACTAGTTTCCCTGATAAGCGTTGGTATATGGATAAGGGCCCTCAGTTGACAGATCGTGACTATTTGATAATACAAACAACGCGGGATAGTAGCCAACCAAATCAAAACCCTGTATTCAGAATAGGCCGATTTCATTGGTCAGATTTGGAAGAGATCAACTAATTAAATGCTCGGATTCCGCATTTTTCGATAATCACACATCTGTCAGTTAAGGGCCCTTAATCCAAATCTCCCGTTCAAACCAGGGATCGGCACAGTTTTGCTCTGCTCTCCTTTTTTCAGAGCATAGCAGACTTTTTCAAATATTGGAGTAGAGCAGAGCAGACATTTTGAAATCGAAATATTTGGAGCAGAGCACACCTAAAAGTTTTGGAAGTCTGCTTTAAATTTTGTCTTTTTGTGCCCTAAAAAATCTTTCATTGAAAAAGCTTGAAAATATTCCAAAAATCGGGAATTTTTTTCAAAAATAAAAACTTTTCAAAAAATAAACTTTTTTAAAAATGAGATTTTACAAAAAATGAAATTTCCTTCAACAAATGGAATTTTTTTCCAAAAAGTGAAAGTTTTTTCGAAAAGGAGATTTTTTTAATTTTCCATTTAACCCTTGTGAGCACAGAGCCACAATTGTGGCTCTAGCATACCTAAAATCATTCAAAACGGCAATTTTTTTCGAATGTTTGGTTCCAGAATTACGGGGTGTTGATTTATAAGGATTTTTCGCCTATGTTTCACTTCCTGAGAAATTATTTCAGAACTACATAAGGGCATATAGGGGCAGAATATTTTTTTTCGGAATTGGAAATTTGAAAATAGAAAAAAAGTGTAATAATCTGCTTTTAAAGGAAAATATAACATTTTTAATCAAAAATCATGATTTTTTCCATCAAAATTTTTGACTTATTTTGTAAATTACTTTGAGTATTGAGATATAAATCAAAGCGGATAAACGATGACGTAGGCCAGATACTTGTGCATCGTTTCCGACGGAAAGGTCACTTGTGAAGACAACTGTGACCGTGTATCACGTGGATGGTATACCTTGCTTTTCTCAACTTTATTTTCTAGAACTAAAAATTGAAATTCTACAATATAAAATTTCGGATGCAAAAATATTACCTCTCAACTTCCGTATGCAGAAAAAATTCAAATTCCAACTGCCTTAAGCTTTCCTGTAAACAACATTCAAAGTAGAGCCACAATTGTGGCTCTGGTGCCTTGGCGAACTTTTTTTATATGCTCACAAAGGGTTAAATGAAATTTTTTACAAAAAATGAAATTGTTGTCAAAGAAAATAATTTTTCTTACAAAAATGAAATTTTTTACAACAAATGAAATTTTTTACAAAAAGTAAAATTTTTTTGAATATAAATAATTTTCTCGAAAATAAATTTTATTTAGAACAAACGTTAAAATTTTATTATTTGGAAATATTTGTTCCAAAAAATTTTCTTTTTTTTTGAGAGAAATATTCATTCAGATCAAATTTTCAACAGAACATTTCAACAAATTTTTTGACAAAACTTTGAGCAGTCTAAACACCTTATCTAAACCATATCCCAGAACCATATCCCTCATGTTCTGTCGTTTTTCGTCAGGTTCACCAAGAAGGTATAAATTCCAATCCTTTTTTCTGAATACATTGTCATTGTCTCCAAAATTGAAACCATTTTTTCTATAAGCGATTTTATAAACCAATTATAACAATCTCCAGAAACCTTTTCATATGCCATTCTGTCAACCTTGAATGCAATCAAAAATATAAGCGTTGCATTAATTTTTCTTGCTTTGATTACACATAAATTCAGGACAAAGATTTGTATCAGTAACAGAATCGAAAATAGCGACAAGATGGTTTTCCATTTAAAACTAGGTACTCGATAAGTTATTTCTTTTTTCAATGTTTAGACATTGCAGCTGAAAAACAGCCTCAAACTTAATCATCTTTTCATAAATACAATTTCTGACAAAAGACTTATCGCTTTTGCTCAAAAGAGGCAACATATTTCTCTTGTTTTTCATTTCAAGCTAAATTTATGTTTAAACCTCCAAGGCATATCCCCTTTTGAAAAGGGGAAAGTCACTTTAAATCCAGCCAAAAATTATGGAAAAAATGATTTAAAAAAAGCTCTCTTTCGAATACATTTTAAAACTCAACAATGTGAATCTGAATATCACCCAAAATTTCTGAAATTAAGGTTCAAATTTTATGACGAGTTGATTGAAGGCGATTTTTCGCTTAAAGGATCCTGCTCCTCAATTTGACATATTTCTCAGAATAAAATATTAGCCGAACAGAGCCTCGAAGATATAATTGGAGACTAGCCAGTTGTAGAACTAGCCTTCAACTTGCGAAACAAATTGGTCAAAACTTTTTTGCGATGCATACACTCCAGACACATTAGCGAAACAAGGAGAACCTAAGCCAAAACCGAATTCTCTACGTGTTTTTGTCGTATAAGTGCTATATTTTCTCTAAGAAACATGCAAAAAACCACCGTTTTTTGGACATTACGCCTCGAAAAATCCTACTCCCTCCCAGATTAAATTTGCAAATTAGCTCAAAATTTTGCAAAAAGCAGTTCAGAACAAATAGAAACTTTACAGTGGCGTTTTTTTGCAAATGTTCCGACCCCAAACGTCAAAATATGAATTTTTCAAGTCACGTGAAAATTTTCCGAAAAAAAAGTGCTCCGATTTTTTCAAAAGTAGGCTCAAAAGAAAGCTGCAGCGAAAACACTGAAGAGAAAGTTGATTACTGGCATCGACGAAATTTTGAAGTCTTAAGTGTCAAATTCTGAGACAAACGCTTATTTTTGAACATAATTTTGAACGAAAAATACTTAGAAAAAAATCGAAAAAAACGCACAAATTTCGAAAATTTTACGTTGTCATTTGGATTGTTTATGCGTCTCAAGACAACATAAACAATTGATGGCAGTTTTATGAAATACATACTGCAGAAAATGTAGGAAGCAGGGATACCCTAAGGTCTTACTTCCGAAAATAGAACTTTTGACTCCAATCTGGAGTTGAAATTAAAATTAGCCAGATTAAAAAAAGTGTTTTGAGTACGATTTGCAAAAAAAATTAGCATCCTAAGACATATCTGGAGCAATTTTTTTTGGGACTGAAATTTCAAAGTATCCGATTTTCGATTTTAGTATGGATAAACTGATATTTTTTGAAAAAATAATAAACTGTGAAAATGATGCGAGAACACTTATACCATATTTGGCTTAATATTGTAAAAATAGTCAAACAATCTATTAATCGAGAAAACTAACAATTTTTTCCTAAAAAAACGTGATTTTTCATGAATATTTTGAACTTATTTAAAATATTTTTTTGATTCTCAACAAATAAATCAATCAGACAAAAGTATCAAGTAGAACAAAGCACTGCGCAGTTATGGAGATGAACATACATTTCCTGGAGCCTACCATGTCAAAGTATCACGTGGTTTAAATACCAACTTTTTTCAACTCAAATTTTGAAAGTTAAAATACTTTTTTTTAATTTATTGAAAATTTAATTTGAAATTAAGTTCCAAAATTAATAGTTCAATTAGAATTTTATAAATCGGATGAACCGTTTTGGTGCTGTGAGTGTGCAAATTGTGGCCTCCTGAAGGGATTATGTCTCGGGGGAAAAATTTTTTCTATGCCTCGGTGGTTAGGGGGTATGCGACTCTGATGTGACCATTTTGTTGGTGAAATATACAGTAATATATACTGAAAACTAAGAGCTCATGAGAAAAACCGAAAATGCTTATTTTGTAGATCTACCCTTTATCTTGTGAAAAAGTGCATCACAAATTATTTTTGATCATTACACCAATAGGTACAGTATCGTAACAAGGTGACTTTTTCCAAACTGCAAAATCTATCTCCTCCCAGACGGTTTATCAAATTGAGTTCAAATTTTCACAGATCACGTAACGCGTAGTATGTCAATCTTTTAAGGCGAGCTTTTATTGATCCGGCGACTGAAAAATTCCAGAACGCCAAAATAACAGACGATTTTTCACAAATTTTAGACTTCAAATCATATCTCCTCCGAAGATATACTTCAAAATGGCTCAAATTGTTATCAAGTATGTCTCCAGAACATTTATGAGAGATTAAGCGAGGTTTTTGCAATTTCCAGCTTAAACTCGAACTATGATTTTTTTGGTCATTTTCGAAAAAAAAGTGCTTCGATTTTTCGAAAGTAGGCTCAAATAAAGCCAGTGGAAAACATATTTTGAAGTTGTGAGTGTCAAATTTAACCAAACGCTATTTTTTAACTTCATTTATTAAAAAAATACTAAAGAAAAATCGAACAAACATGCGAAAATTTCGAAAAAAAATTTTGATGATTGGGTTCGTAGTACACTTAATTATCACCCTGTATCAATTTTAAAGCATGTTTAATGTCTCTAAGGTCTTTATTTAATCAGAGTTGCAACCCCTTATGGCTTGTCAAAACATTTATATTTATAGTCAATAGTAATTAATGAAACGCCCACGCTTTCAGTATATAAGAATAAACAACAACAAAATAATTACCAATATGATTCTATTTTTATTTTTCGCTTTCGTATGTGGGCAATCAAGACGTCCTCGACCTTATGTGGAAGAGACAACGCCAATCTAGAATGATTCGGTCGTGAGAATTGCTTTTGAATATCGCTGCAAAAATTGTCGAGAGCGACTATATAATAATAGATCAATGAAATTATATTTTCAAATTCAAACAACATAATAGAAGATATTTCACATATTTATCAACTATTATTTTTCCAATTCAAGATATTCACAAAAATTTAGAACAGTCTGTTGATTGTAAAAGATATTCCATCAATATAGATTTATATTTGTATCGTTGACTTTTTTCACGGCTGCTTTGAATTTAATCGGAATAATTTCTGTATGCTTTCATGGAAAAAAATGCTCGATATAAATTCCCAGAAAATGCTTTTAGAAAATCAGTTAACAAACTAGCAGAATCTGTTTCACTAGTTTCAAACAAAGAAACTTTTGTTTAACCTACTCGTTTGCATACCATAAAAATATAAGACACGCTGTAAATCATTCAAATTAGAATTGTGTCGAAGAGAAAATGTCGATTCTAAACTTGAGAAACGTTCCGACTGATAATTGGAGGTGGATCAGGATGTGGAAAAACAACTTTCTAAAAATAATTGGAGATAAATTCACATTTTTCGTCACCGTTTGACAAAATTGTTATCCAAACTATCTAGAAGAAATTCCAATTGAATTTGATCAATTGTGGAATACCATGCTGATATTTTGCGATGCAAATATTTTTCATCTTTACCAAAAAATACACTGCTATTGTTGATGACATGATGACGGAAAGTAGAAAATCTGACTAAATAACGAATTTTTTTCTGTCATTGCTCGAAAAAAATATTTCAATCATATTTTTTGTTCAAAACATTTACAATGCAAGCTAACAATTCCGTAACATAAGACTTTAATGCTACCAGTTTTATTTTATTCAAATTGTTTGCGGCAAATGATGTTAACAATAGGATTTTGAGAGATATTGGGGCAGACAAACTTGTCCCAAAAGCCTATTGGATTAAAGTTTATTCAAAAAACTTTGGGTATATATTTGTAAACTTTCACCCAAATCGTCATTCTGAATTTGAGACTATACGAACCAACATATTGAACCTTTTTTTTAATTCTAAATAAAAATGGAATTATATGCATCCCAAAAGCAGAATTCATTTTACATTTTAAAATTTTGGAGCCAAAAAAGATTCGGTACGTGCCATAAAAATGAGATTGAAATCCAGAAAACAAAACGAAGCCGAAATAACACAAAAAGCAGTCTTTTTTAAAACGAAGTAAACGTAAAAGTTCCGAGTCAAGTTCACAAACAACGATAATTCAACACAATCTGAATCTGAAGAATCAGGATAAATTTGATACTTTGTATATGATTTGGCGCAGCCAGGAGCATTTACTCAAAAAATAAAGTTGTATCTACGAAAAAATCAAACCCATTCACTCCATCGCCCAAAACAAAAAAATTCCCAAGACACGTAAATCACACATTTTCCAAGACACAAATTATTCAATCAGACTCGATAGATATGCAGAAATATTCAAACAAAAACAATGGTTTCAACATATTTTGGTGGTGATTGACTGTTTTAGCAAATTTTTGTGGTTCTTTGCCCTGAAAAACAAGAGTGTTTTAACAACCTGGTATGGACTAACAACGATTTCTCAAAAAGAAATACCCAGTTCAGACAATAATATTTGATCAGGGTCTAGAATACGTAAATAACTTTGGTCAACGATACTTTGGTTAACGATAAAATACTTTTACGAACTCAATCAAGTATGATTATCCTGTTACATCAGATGAATTGTCCATCAAAATATTGACTAATAAGATATGTAAAAGTTTAATTGGTCTGGTGAGTTTTCACATGAACGGTCTCAGGAACCTTCCTTGATTGATGTTACTGCAATCAAATTGATAGCACCGTGGAAAATCCAAAGCGAATTTTAAAGGTTTGTATTTAATAAAGAATTAACAATGTTAAAAATATAAAATCTAGACTATTCCGTTTAATCGGGTAAATAATCCGAATTGGGACTGGTATATTTCTTGGGAAACTTCAAAATATTTAATTTTATCATTTGGATTCTGTGTGACAATTTCTTGCAATTAAATATTTCAAAAACAATGGATACGAAATTCAATTTTGCCAACTCACAAGACAGGTTTTTCGAATCATGATCCATGTATAATGTTAATTGTTGCTATAAAACCAATCAACGAAAAGGACAACAAATGGGTATGTAACGTTCCCAATATTTGTCTTGTACCACTGTGCACTTTTGCGCGCCTCCACACCTATAACTTAACTAAGGCCAACCAATCACAGGCGCGCGGTTCAAAAAGCGTGCTGTGGGAAACACATTAGTCGACGATATATAAAGGTTCGCATTCAAACTATTTCGTTACAATGTGAAGCCCTGGAATTGGTAATCGTAAAAAGTTTTCCATGACATGGTTGGAAGAGGTCTAGAGAAAAAACATAATGTTGGAAAGCGAGCTAAAACAAACACTTAGAAAAAGTCGGAAATTACATCGGGAGTTTCGCAAGAACGAATTACACCAAATAAAGATTAAAACTTTCCCACATTTCTCGTTATCAACTTGAGTACACGTCAAACACATGGCACCACTGGATTGCACTAGCTGTCTACCAAAATGAAAATTTTTATTCTGGACTCTTTGGTGGGATAAATCCCTCTAGTACACTCCCCATTGGAACTTATTGATTATTTGAATATTCTCACAAATCATAGCAAATTTTATGCCTAAACACTTCAATCAATTAATTCTGAATTTTGTGGACAATATTGTGTCTTATTTATCAAACAAATGTCAGAAAATAATTCTTTTTGTCAAATTCTATCAATGTTTACACGTTATTAACATAGAAACGATTCAAATTGTTTTATTTCTGTACTGAAACTTGAAACTTTTTACGTCACTCCTATAAAAACTCTTATCTTGTCTTAAAAATTTTATTTGCAAAATGACAAACAGGGAACAATTGCGACCCAAAAAATATATCCAAAATCAATAATCATGATTTACTGAATTTAGAATACCGCCAATATCCAGGGCAACTGGACTGAGAAACGTTATGCTTAGGTCAGTTCCGGAGCTTTATCTGCAAAACTAAACCCCTAGCACTAATTCTTGAGTTTATATGGTTAAACTTTTCAAAAAAATGATTCCGACCATGAAAAATTTATTGGAGCACCTGGTGGTCACAATAGGAGTATTAAAAAACATTATTTGGGCTTCTAAGGCGCTTAAAATTATTATTCATTCATGTTGTTATGACACGGATCGCGGCACAAAAACATTCAGCTATACATGACAAAAAAACAATTTTAAAATTTTCGAAAAAAAAAATTTCGAAAATTTTTTTCGGTCATTTGAAGGAATTTGGATGAAAAAATGCGTAGGCGGAACGACGAAAACACAAATTGATATTGGCCACATCTCGTGCGTGCCAATTTTGTTGTATTTTTCGACCTAAAATTTTATTTGCTATCCGATAAGCATAATTTTAGGATTGAGCAGGCATGAGCAACTTACTTCAATCGTCAATTTAAACAATAAAATGCCATTATACATTATAGAAACGTTCAAAAAAAAAAATTCTCTCAAAAATTATGCACACAGTGACTTATCACCATTGTCAATAAACTAATTAGTTTAAAGTCGATTTTCGGCCCGGTACTGACCCTAGTTATGCTTCATTTTTATCAAATCAATACAAATCATGACGGATGACGCTAACTTGATAGTACCTCAAAAAAATTTTGGTGCAAAGCAATTTCAAGTGTGGAAATAAGAGTTAATGGGAATCAGCAACACGAAAATCTTGTTCAAATAAATTTTTTCTATCCTTTACTTTGAACATATTTGTAACTACCCAAGTTACATGACTTTCAGCTTTCAGACCTTCTGAATATTCGACTGTTATCAAAATTCTAGAACGTTTTAACAGCTTAAAACCAGCTAAAAAAACTGAAATGGCTGAACAGAAGAAAAAACATTACTGATTTAGCGAATAGAAATATTCATGAGTTTGAATAGCTCAATATTTGGATGTGGGATCTATTGCCTAGCAATAACCAATCGAAATTAGTTTTGAAACGATTTGAGTCTAAATTTTCGAGATCATTTTTTAAAGAAGCAACTGCCTGGTTTGACTAATAAGCTGAAGGATGGTTATCTCACTGTCCCATTCATCCGTGATGATAATACTTCATTGGAACGAAATTCGATTTCAAACCGTTAAAAATCAACTATGATGAATATCTTATAAAAAGATTGATATACCCACTGGGTACCTCGGTCAGTTAAATAATGCAATGACAGGTGCCTTGCCTCATAAACTGTTTGGGAATTCAAAGTTCTAAATCATTTACCGGATCATACTTGGATAGTTCAACTCGTTTGATCGGCAAAATATGGATAAAGCAAGTTTATATGTTAACGGTAAAAGAAATGTCCGACTTTCCCTAAAAATGAATGCTGATCATATTTCTATACCTTATGTCAAATTTTTACAAAACACGGATAAACAAAACAATGGATTTTGAAGTAAAATAATCCGATGGACGAATACAAAAGCGAAATTTCATTTGTCTGCAAGCTTGATCCTAATGAATCGGGTTTCTATTTTTGGCTTCGAGTTTGATAAAGCGGTTACCTCTGACACTATATTTGTAACTTGCAGTGCAATCAAAAGATGTTTAAAAATGGATCACAACCGGCATTTCAAATTGTTTAACTTGTTTGTCGTAACCTTTATTGCTCTACTAACAATATCTCCTTATTAAATATCAAGATTCATCAACCTTGATTTTACTCTGCATGCTTTTAATGAATATTACCAAAAAAAATTCGTGTCATTGTCTGGCTTTTTTATAAGCAAAGTATACAAAAATTTGTATCGCACACAATATAAGAATCAGAGAACTTGTTCATGGTCGTGTTACATGACTCATAAATCATTGTCCCTCCCCCAGGCTCTTCACTTTTGCCCTGTCGTTCCTTGCGTTGGCCTTTGACTCGGATCATTGTCCTTGTCTCGTATCCTTGTCGTGTAATCGCTTGTTCTTTTCCTCCTTGTGTTTGTAATGTGTTCCGGCGCATTTCGAGTTCAACTAGATCTAGTATAATTTGCTCAGCGGGGAAAACAATTTAAGTGTTTGGTCAATAATAACCAAGCTTTAACTTTGCAGTCTTATTTTCATTCTATTCAATAGAATAAAAAATAACTCTGCAAACTCATGCTCTGGGAGTTAGATAAGGTGTTTAGACTGTTCAAAGTTTTGTTGAAAAAAGTTGTTGGAAGTAATGTTGAAAAGTTCTGTCGAAACCTTGTAAAATGTTCTGTTGAAAAATGTTGTTGAAAAGTTCGTTGAAAATTTGTTGAATATTTAATGTTTGAAATGTTTAAAAGGATGTCAAAGTTCTGTAAAAAATGTTTCTAAAAAGTTGTTGAAAGTTATGTTGAAAAGTTTTGTCAAAAATGTTGTTGTAAGTTCTGTGAAAAAGTTGTTGAAAATGTTATGTTGAAGTTATGTTGAAAGTTATGTTGAAAGTTATGTTGAAAAGGATGTTGAATTATGTGAAGTTATGTTGAAAGGATGTGAAAAGGATGTCAAAAAGTGTTTGAAAGTTTGTTTAAAGTTGTTTGAAAATTAATGTTGAAAAGTTCTGTCGAAAATGTTGTCGAAAAAGTGTCGAAAGTTATTGAAATGATATGTCAAAAATGTTGTTGAAAAAGTTGTTGAAAAGTTATTGTTGAAACGTTATGTTGAAAGTATGTTGAAAAGGAGTGAATAGTATGTGAAGTATGTATTATGATTATGTTAAAAGGATGTTGAAAAGTTATTTGAAAAGTTTTGTTGAAAAAAAATGTTGAAAAGTTCTGTTAAAATTTTAGTCGCTATCCGTTGAACTTACTGGATCATAACTACTTAAATCCAGCCAATTTAATGATTACATTAGAATCAACATCCGTAATATATTCTATATTCATCTACTATTAGTTCATTCTTGAAAACAAGCGAAAAACATACCACTCTTTTTACTGTTTTTTCCGAAAATATGTTCTCTCGTGTTGCCCTTTACAAAAAAAATTTCTCCACGATTTATTTTCAAAACGCCTGCCAAAACAACGCCTGCTTCACCAGAGTAAAAAAATTCAAAAGACTGCTTGAACATGTTTACAAAGGGTTGTAGTAAGTTGTTTTAAACTAGTCCCCACTGTATACGTCTTTTTACAAATAGACATTGCATTTTTTCAAAATTTATTTTCGTTAAATTTTTTGGTGTTATATTATCGCCCCGAGGGCACAACATACATGTTCGAGTAGGAAGGACACATATCTACACCCTTAAGATTTTCATCCTACTACCCTTAATATTTTCATCCTACTACCCCTTAAATTTTACCTAATACCCCCTAAATGAATTGAGCCCAAAACCCCCCTGAATTTTACCTAATACCCCTTATCCTACTTGACCAACCCTCTAATTAATTTGAGGCCCGAACCCTAATATTTTAACCTATTACCCCTAATTAATATTTTCTGATAACTTTTTGCCTGAACCACTCCCTCAATTACTCCTCTAAGCCTGATACGATATCAGCTTTATACCGTACCAGTGATACCCCTTAATATTTTACTTAAACCCCCTAATAATTGAGCACAAAACCCCCTTAATATTTTTACCTAAAACTCCCCATGAATTAGTTTGGGCTCAAAACCATCCTTAAATTTTTTGCCTATAACTCCCAAAAATTATACCACAGAGCCAGCCAGAGCATCAACAAAAAAATCGGGTTTAGAGCCCGAGCAGTACCCCAATTTTTTTGTTTGGATTTAGAGCAGACGGTCTGCTGCAGAACCAAAGCAACGATCAAAATATTCTAGAGCAGAAGCGTTGAAAATTTGCCGATCGCGGGTACACTAATGATAATTTAGGGTAAGTAGCCCTCAGCTGTAAACGAACATTGAGCCTGCCCGAAAAATATACGATGCTAATAATATAAAGAGTTTTAATTTGCTTGCAAATCCCCACATTTAACACTCACCGACCTCCCTTAGTAAGGAGTCTTACGCCAGATAAGTCTATTTGGTGAAATTCATCTGGGCTTAAAGTGAAAAGTACGTCATTTTTCGTTGTTACTTGAGTAGAAAAGTTCTGTGGATACCAGTAAAACGCATAATTATTAATATTTTCTTTGATACGTATAAAATGATAATAGTTTTTGTTTTAACATTGAATTCACAGCACACTTTTCTGAAGGTATCAGCCAAAAATAACGTACTTAAAAGCCAGATGAATTACACTAAATACTTTTCATTATTTCCTCCTCTTGAATCTGCCATCATTAATGACTTTTTTACTCAATAATAAACACTAAGCCCAATGTTTTCACTAAAATATTACGCGAACGTTTCCAAGTGCGAGACGTCTTTGTTTATTCATTGTAAATTAATCAATTTGATTTTTTACTGAATCAATTGCCCGTACTAACGCCTCCCCGCGCCCCCGTACCCGAGTTTTTGAAAAAATGAAACATGCGTCATAAATACCTTTTCAACAGTTAAATACTTACTACGCTTAGCTCCCAACCGCCTAATTTTTGCTTGAACGAAGAAAATTTCTAATAATTATGTAGAGAATTACCAATAAATACTTTGAAAATAACATATTTTTTCAAAATCACTTGCAAGTGCCAACCCTGTCAAAATAAAAAAGAAATTTTTAAAGATCGCTTTGAATTAACTTGACTTTTTATTTAAGAAAAACTTCAAGCTAATGTAACAAAAAAGTTTAACAAATTTACGAGCAATGCTGATTTTAGAAAAACGGACATGAAAAGTGCTCGAAAAATAAATTAAGTCTGAGCTTGTCCATTTGCCGTTCCTACCGAGGGATCGGCACCATTGGATCGTATCATAATTGTTCGCATCGTATCGTTTTCTTCTTTGCATACGATACGAATTAATAATTTTTTTTTACTCCTTAAGATATCGAAAAAAAAATAACGGCCAAACTTTCCCCCCCAGTTTTTTTTATGTAGTCTTAATAGATACGCTAACGACCTCAAGTTTCTTATTGTACCCTATAGAGAAGATCGATCCATTTTGTATTTCCCCCCCTCTAGATACGATACAATCCAATTTAAATTTTTAAAACGTCGCCGATCCTCTGGTTTCTACTTACTTCGATTTAAATTGAACAAATTGTATTAATTAACATGCGCCTCATTTTCTTTCTTTTGAATATTTTAGGGGCTTTAAATAAGGTAGAAACAAAACTGTTTACTGTGGATAGTGAACATAAATTAAAACAAATACAAGAAAGAAAACTCGCTTGCAAAACATCCTGGAATTCAAATTGTAGCCAGAAAAACATATTACTTCAGTACGAAACAATTTTGCAAACTCCATCTTATGTAAATTCGTTTCTAACACTCTGAACACTGCTTGCGAAATCGGAAGAAGAAAAAATTGTGATTTCAGGAAAAAGACTATTCGGGTAAGATGGTAAATGTCAAAAAAGTGAAAATGTAAAAAAAATCTAAAGATCAAAGAATTAGATATGCAATAATTCCAAATGCATATAAGATTAGCTGACACTGGGGCACTAATGAAATCTCTATCAGATAAGTACCATATTTTCTCAAAATACTGTGATCTTGTTGAGAATTATGATGCCAACTTCAGCGTTTTACTTTTTTACATTTTACACCCCCCTGGACCTAATTTCATCCAAAATTTATTAACTACTAAGCTGCTGACCGTCAAGGTGCTAGACCAATACGTACTAAACCAGGGCACGAAAGCTATCAAGAGAAGCCGTAGTAGAGTTACCCTTATAGACTATCATACACACACATATAAGTAATATAAGTTATAGCTCTATAAGTTAAATTATAATTAATGCTGTCACACCTCCCTATTCCGAGTACTGTAGATCAAAATTGCCTAGGAAAATACAAACCTGTGTGTTCAACTTCAGGGATTCTATGGTTGGCTTGCCCGCTCTCACTCTGTTGTATTTTACCTGTAACTTTTACTTGTAAATTGGTTGTATTTGACCTAGGCATTTTGAATCTACTGTACTCGAATAGGATATATCCACTGTTCACAACTAATGACCACACGCCTAGCTGACACCACGCGAGCATCGGGCACACATGTCATCTACCTAATTAACAGTCAGTGTGAACAGGAGATATGCTATCACTTATCGGAAAAAGTGTTCAGAAATATTGAAATCGGAACCGTGGTCAATATTTTGCCGCTCTCACCGCTCAGTCTTCAAAATTTGCCATATAATTATCAAAGTCTAACTTTAACAATTTCAATTTTCAACGCAAATTCGATCCGACTTTCTCAATGCTGCGTTATTATTTTGTGTTAAACTTGGTGCAAAACACGTTGTTATATTCTTGCACAATTAAGCACATTCATCCAAACAAAGTCATCAACTAAGATCGGTGGTTTAAATTGAATTTTACTCATTTTCCCTACTTATTCCTTTTTCCGGAAATTCCTATCTTATATGTCCGGTTCTTGTCATTCTATAAATTCCGCAAAGATACATTTAAATTAGACAGCCATTNATATTTTCTCTTCCTGGTAATTTTTTGCTCATTGAAAGAAGGTTTTTTGATTTAATTTTAATTGAAGTTAAATTTGATTTTTTAAAGCAGAACAAAAAATTATTCAATCCTCTGATTAATTATCTGAGACAAATGTGATGAAACACATTTTTTTGTACTTTTTCTGATCCAAAAATCTATTTCGGAGTTATTGTCATTTTCAAAATAATTAAATTATCTTTTTTTTCGCCTTCCGCTTTTTTCGCTTTGGATACCCCTCGAAAAGGTGTTAACTTTTTAGCGCCCACCTTAAGGTCTTGACTCCATCGGACAAAGTTGAAGAAGCCAAAAATTTGTGGGAAAAGAAGAATTTTGTCAAGTCAACTATTGATATAAACTATAAAAAAGGCAAGGCTCCGCCTCGCCTTTTTTATATTATTATATCAATCCGTAAGCCCTGTATCGAGACCCCTTTGTCTTAATTTTTAATAATTTTGTGATTTTTTTTACTGATTTTCGTAAAATTTGTTGCCCATTAAATTCTTAATTATAAATTTTTCGAGCTGAATTTAATTTTTGTCATTTTACCTCAAATTTAAGGAGCAAGTGATGACTAGTTTCCCTGATAAGCGTTGTATATGGATTAAGGGCCCTCAGTTGACAGATCGTGACTATTTGAATAATACAAACAACGCGGGATAGTAGCACCAAATCAAAACCCTGTATTGCAGAATAGGCCGATTTCATTGGTCAGATTTGGAAGAGATCAACTAATTAAATGCTCGGATTCCGCATTTTTCGAATAATCACGATCTGTCAGTTAAGGGCCCTTAATCCAAATCTCCCGTTCAAACCAGGGATCGGCACAGTTTGCTCTGCTCTACTTTTTTCAGAGCATAGCAGACTTTTTCAAATATTGGAGTAGAGCAGAGCAGACATTTTGAAATCGAAATATTTGGAGCAGAGCACACCTAAAAGTTTGGGAAGTCTGCTTTAAATTTGTCTTTTTGTGCCCTAAAAAATCTTTCATTGAAAAGGCTTGAAAATATTCCAAAAATCGGGAATTTTTTCAAAAATAAAAACTTTTCAAAAAAATAACTTTTTTAAAAATGAGATTTTACAAAAAATGAAATTTCCTTCAACAAATGGAATTTTTTCCAAAAAGTGAAAGTTTTTCGAAAAGAGATTTTTTTAATTTTTCCATTTAACCCTTGTGAGCACAGAGCCACAATTGTGGCTCTAGCATACCTAAAATCATTCAAAACCGGCAATTTTTTTCGAATGTTTGGTTCCAGAATTACGGGGTGCTGATTATAAGGATTTTTCGCCTATGTTTCACTTCCTGAGAAATTTTTTCAGAAACTACCATAAGGGCATATAGGGGCAGAAATATTTTTTTCGGAAGGAAATTTGAAATATAAAAAAAAAAGTGTAATAATCTGCTTTTAAAGGAAAATATAACATTTTTAATCAAAAATCATGATTTTTCCATCAAAATTTTTGACTTATTTTGTAAATACTTTGAGTATTGAGATATAAATCAAAGCGGATAAACGATGACGTAGGCCAGATACTTGTGCATCGTTTCCGACGGAAAGGTCACTTGTAGAAGACAACTGTGACCGTGTATCACGTGATGGTATACCTTGCTTTTCTCACTTTATTTTCTAGAACTAAAAATTGAAATTCTACAATATAAAATTTCGGATGCAAAAATATTACCTCTCAACTTCCGTATGCAGAAAAAATCAAATTCCAACTGCCTTAAGCTTCCTGTAAACAACATTCAAAGTAGAGCCACAATTGTGGCTCTGGTGCCTTGGCGGAACTTTTTTTTATATGCTCACAAAGGGTTAAATGAAATTTTTTACAAAAAATGAAATTGTTGTCAAAGAAAATAATTTTTCTTACAAAAAATGAAATTTTTTACAACAAATGAAATTTTTTACAAAAAGTAAAATTTTTTTGAATAATAAATAATTTTCTCAAAATAAATTTTATTTAGAACAAAAGTTAAAATTTTATTATTTGGAATATTTGTTCCAAAAATTTTCTTATTTTTTTGAGAAAATATTTCATTCAGATCAACATTTTTCCAAACGAACATTTCAACAAATTTTTTGACAAACTTTGAGCAGTCTAAACACTTTTATCTAAACCATATCCCAGAACCACTATCCTCATGTTCTGTCGTGTTTTCGTCAGGTTCACCAAGAAGGTATAAATTCCAATCCTTTTTCTGAATACATTGTCATTGTCTCCAAAATTGAAACATTTTTTCTATAAGCGATTTTATAAACCAATATAACAATCTCCAGAAACCTTTTCATATGCCATTCTGTCAACCTGGAATGCAATCAAAAATATAAGCGTTGCATTAATTTTCTTGCTTTGATTACACATAAATTCAGGACAAAGATTTGTATCAGTAACAGAATCGAAAATAGCGACAAGATGGTTTCCATTTAAACCTAGGACTCGATAAGTTTATTTCTTTTTTAATGTTTAGACATTGCAGCTGAAAAACAGCCTCAAACTTAATCATCTTTCATAAATACAATTTCTGACAAAAAACTTATCGCTTTTGCTCAAAAAGAGGCAACATATTTCTCTTGTTTTCATTTCAAGCTAAATTGATGTTTAAACCTCCAAGGCATATCCCTCTTTGAAAAGGGGAAAGTCACTTTAAATCCAGCCAAAAATTATGGAAAAAATGATTTAAAAAAAGCTCTCTTGCGAATACATTTTAAAACTCAACAATGTGAATCTGAACTATCACCCAAAATTTCAGAAATTAAGGTTCAAATTTTATGACGAGTTGATTGAAGGCGATTTTTCGCTTAAAGGATCCCTGCTCCTCAATGTTGACATATTATCTCGAATAAAATATTAGCCGAAACAGAGCCTCGAAGATAGTATTGGAGACTAGCCAGTTGCTAGAACTAGCCTTCAACTGCGAAACAAATTGGTCAAAACTTTTTTGCGATGATACACTCGCAGACACATGTAGCGAAACAAGGAGACCTAAGCCAAAACCGAATTCCCGGACGTGTTTTGTCGTATAAGTGCTATATTTTCTCTAAGAACATGCAAAAAACCACCGTTTTTTGCGACATACGCCTCGAAAAATCCTACTCCTCCCAGATTAAATTTGCCAAATTAGCTAAAATGTTTGCAAAAGCAGTTCAAGAACAGAATAGAAACTTTTACAGTGGCGTTTTTTTGCAAATTTCCGACCCCAAACGTCAAAATATGAATTTTTCAAGTCACGATGAAAAATTTCCGAAAAAAAGTGCTGTCGATTTTTTCAAAAGTAGCTCAAAAGAAGCTGCAGAAGACACTGAATGAGAAAGTTGGATTACTGGCCATGACGAAAATTTTGAAGTCTTAAGTGTCAAATTCTAGACAAACGTATTTTTGAACATAATTTTGAACGAAAAATACTTAGAAAAAATCGAAAAACGCACAAATTTGCGAAAATTTTACGTTGTCATTTGGATTGTTTTATTGCGTCTCAAACAACAGTAAACAATTGATTGGCATGTTTTATGAAATAATACTGCAGAAAAATTGTAGGAAGCAGGATACCCTAAGGTCTTACTTCCGAAAATAGAACTTTTGACTCCAATCTGGAGTTGAAATTTAAAATTAGCCAGATTAAAAAAAGTGTTTTGAGTACGATTTGCAAAAAAAATTAGCATCCTAAGACATATCTGGAGCAGAAATTTTTTTGGGACTGAAATTTCAAATATCCGATTTTCGATTTTAGTATGGATAAACTGATATTTTTTGAAAAAATAATAAACTGTGAAAATGATGCGAGAACACTTATACCATATTTGGCTTAATATTGTAAAAATAGTCAAACAATCTATTAATCGAGAAAACTAACAATTTTTTCCTAAAAAAACGTGATTTTTCATGAATATTTGAACTTATTTAAAATATTTTTTTGATTCTCAACAAATAAATCAATCAGACAAAAGTATCAAGTAGAACAAAGCACTGCGCAGTTATGGAGATGAACATACATTTCCTGGAGCCTACCATGTCAAAGTATCACGTGGTTTAAATACCAACTTTTTTCAACTCAAATTTTGAAGTTAAAATACTTTTTTTTAATTTATTGAAAAATTAATTTGAAATTAAGTTCCAAAATTTATAGTTCAATTAGAATTTTATAATCGGATGAACCGTTTTGGTGCTGTGAGTGTGCAAATTGTGCGCCTCCTGAAGGGGATTAGTCTCGGGGGAAAAATTTTTTCTATGCCTCGGTGGGTTAGGGGTATGCGACTCTGATGTGACATTTTGTTGGTAGAAATATACAGTATATATATACTGAAAACTAAGAGCTCATGAGAAAAACCGAGAAATGCTTATTTTGTAGATCTACCCTTTATCTTGTGAAAAAGTGCATCACAAATTATTTTTGATCATTACACCAATAGGTACAGTATCGTAACAGGTGACTTTTTCCAAACTGCAAAATCTATCTCCTCCCAGACGGTTTATCAAATTGAGTTCAAATTTTCACAGATCACGTAACGGTAGTATGTCAATCTTTTAAGGCGAGCTTTTATTGAATCCGGCGACTGAAAAATTCCAGAACGCCAAATAACAGACGATTTTTCACAAATTTTAGACTTCAAATCATATCTCCTCCGAAGATATACTTTCAAAATGGCTCAAATTGTTATCAAGTATGTCTCCAGAACATTTATGAGAGATTAAGCGAGGTTTTTGCAATTTCCAGCTTAAACTCGAACTATGATTTTTTGGTCATTTTCGAAAAAAAAGTGCTTCGATTTTTTCGAAAGTAGGCTCAAATAAAGCCAGTGGAAACATATTTTGAAGTTGTGAGCTGTCAAATTTAACCAAACGCTATTTTTTAACTTCATTTATTAAAAAAAATACTAAAGAAAAATCGAACAAATGCGAAAATTTCGAAAAAAAATTTTGATGATTGGGTTCGTAGTACACTTAATTATCACCCTGTATCAATTTTAAAGCATGTTTAATGTCTCTAAGGTCTTTATTTAATCAGAGTTGCATACCCCTTATGGCTTGTCAAAACATTTATATTTATAGTCAATAGTAATTAAATGAAACGCCCACGCTTTCAGTATATAAGAATAAACAACAACAAAATAATTACCAATATGATTCTATTTTTATTTTTCGCTTTCGTATGTGGGCAATCAAGACGTCCTCGACCTTATGTGGAAGAGACAACGCCAATCTAGAATGATTCGGTCGTGAGAATTGCTTTTGAATATCGCTGCAAAAATTGTCGAGAGCGACTATATAATAATAGATCAATGAAATTATATTTTCAAATTCAAACAACATAATAGAAGATATTTCACATATTTATCAACTATTATTTTTCCAATTCAAGATATTCACAAAAATTTAGAACAGTCTGTTGATTGTAAAAGATATTCCATCAATATAGATTTATATTTGTATCGTTGACTTTTTTCACGGCTGCTTTGAATTTAATCGGAATAATTTCTGTATGCTTTCATGGAAAAAAATGCTCGATATAAATTCCCAGAAAATGCTTTTAGAAAATCAGTTAACAAACTAGCAGAATCTGTTTCACTAGTTTCAAACAAAGAAACTTTTGTTTAACCTACTCGTTTGCATACCATAAAAATATAAGACACGCTGTAAATCATTCAAATTAGAATTGTGTCGAAGAGAAAATGTCGATTCTAAACTTGAGAAACGTTCCGACTGATAATTGGAGGTGGATCAGGATGTGGAAAAACAACTTTCTAAAAATAATTGGAGATAAATTCACATTTTTCGTCACCGTTTGACAAAATTGTTATCCAAACTATCTAGAAGAAATTCCAATTGAATTTGATCAATTGTGGAATACCATGCTGATATTTTGCGATGCAAATATTTTTCATCTTTACCAAAAAATACACTGCTATTGTTGATGACATGATGACGGAAGTAGAAAATCTGACTAAATAACGAATTTTTTTCTGTCATTGCTCGAAAAAAATATTTCAATCATATTTTTTGTTCAAAACATTTACAATGCAAGCTAACAATTCCGTAACATAAGACTTTAATGCTACCAGTTTTATTTTATTCAAATTGTTTGCGGCAAATGATGTTAACAATAGGATTTTGAGAGATATTGGGGCAGACAAACTTGTCCCAAAAGCCTATTGGATTAAAGTTTATTCAAAAAACTTTGGGTATATATTTGTAAACTTTCACCCAAATCGTCATTCTGAATTTGAGACTATACGAACCAACATATTGAACCTTTTTTTTAATTCTAAATAAAAATGGAATTATATGCATCCCAAAAGCAGAATTCATTTTACATTTTAAAATTTTGGAGCCAAAAAAGATTCGGTACGTGCCATAAAAATGAGATTGAAATCCAGAAAACAAAACGAAGCCGAAATAACACAAAAAGCAGTCTTTTTTAAAACGAAGTAAACGTAAAAGTTCCGAGTCAAGTTCACAAACAACGATAATTCAACACAATCTGAATCTGAAGAATCAGGATAAATTTGATACTTGTATAGTGATTTGGCGCAGCCAGGAGCATTTACTCAAAAAATAAAGTTGTATCTACGAAAAAAATCAAACCCATTCACTCCATCGCCAAAACAAAAAAATTCCCAAGACGACGTAAATCACACATTTTCCAAGACCAAATTATTCAATCAGACTCGATAGATTGCAGAAATATTCAAACAAAAACAATGGTTTCAACACTATTTTGGTGGTGATTGACTGTTTTAGCAAATTTTTGTGGTGCTTTGCCCTGAAAAACAAGAGTGTTTTACAAACCTGGTATGGACTAACAACGATATTCTCAAAAAGAAATACCCAGTTCAGACAATAATATTTGATCAGGGTCTAGAATACGTAAATACTTTGGTCAACGATACTTTGGTTAACGATAAAATACTTTACGAACTCAATCAAGTATGATTTTATCCTTTACATCAGATGAATTGTCCATCAAAATATTGACTAATAAGATATGTGAAAAGTTTAATTGGTCTGGTGAGTTTTCACATGAACGGTCTCAGAGAACCTTCCTTGATTGATGTTACATGCAATCAAATTGATAGCACCGTGGAAAATCCAAAGCGAATTTTAAAGGTTTGTATTTAATAAAGAATTAACAATGTTAAAAATATAAAATCTAGACTATTCCGTTTAATCGGGTAAATAATCCGAATTGGGACTGGTATATTTTCTTGGGAACTCAAAATATTTAATTTTATCATTTGGATTCTGTGTGACAATTTCTTGCAATTAAATATTTCAAAAACAATGGATACGAAATTCAATTTTTGCCAACTCACAAGACAGGTTTTTCGAATCATGATCCATGTATAATGTTAATTGTTGCTTAAAACCAATCAACGAAAAGGACAACAAATGGGTATGTAAACGTTCCCAATATTTGTCTTGTACCACTGTGCACTTTTGCGCGCCTCCACACCTATAACTTAACTAAGGCAACCAATCACAGGCGGCGGTTTCACACAAGCGTGCTGTGGGAAACACATTAGTCGACGATATATAAAGGTTCGCATTCAAACTATTTCGTTTACAATGTGAAGCCCTGGAATTGGTAATCGTAAAAAGTTTTCCATGACATGGTTGGAAGAGGTCTAGAGAAAAAACAAAAGTTGGAAAGCGAGCTAAAACAAACACTTAGAAAAAGTCGGAAATTACATCGGGAGTTCGCAAGAACGAATTAACACAAATTAAAGATTAAAACTTCCCACATTTCTCGTTATCAACTTGAGTACACGTCAAACACAGGCACCATGGATTGCACTAGCTGTCTACCAAAATGAAAATTTTTATTTGGACTCTTTGGTGGGATAAATCCCTCTAGTACACTCCCCATGGAACTTATTGATTATTTGAATATTCTCACAAATCATAGACAAATTTTATGCCTAAACAACTTCAATCAATTAATTCTGAATTTGTGGACAAATTGTGTCTTATTTTATCAAACAAATGTCAGAAAATAATTCTTTTTGTCAATTCTATCAATGTTTACACGTTATTAACATAGAAACGATTCAATTGTTTTATTTCTGTACTGAACTTGAAACTTTTTACGTCACTCCTATAAAAACTCTTATCTTGTCTTAAAAATTTTATTTGCAAAATGACAAACAGGAACAATTGCGACCCAAAAAATATATCCAAAATCAATAATCATGATTTACTTGAATTTAGAATACCGCCAATATCCAGGGCAACTGGACTTGAGAAACGTTATGCTTAGGGTCAGTTCCGGAGCTTTATCTGCACAAACTAAACCCCTAGCACTAATTCTTGAGTTTATATGGTTAAACTTTCTCAAAAAAATGATTCCGACCATGAAAAATTTATTGGAGCACCTGGTGGTCACAATAGGAGTATTAAAAAACAATTTGGGCTTTCTAAGGCGCTTAAAATTATTATTCATTCCATGTTGTTATGACACGGATCGCGGCACAAAAACATTCAGCTATACATGACAAAAAAACAATTTTAAAATTTTCGAAAAAAAAAATTTCGAAAATTTTTCGGTCATTTTGAAGGAATTTGGATGAAAAAAATTGCGTAGGCGGAACGACGAAAACACCAAATTGATATTGGCCAACATCTCGTGCGTGCCATTTTTTGTATTTTTCGACCTAAAATTTTATTTGCTATCCGATAAGCATAATTTTAGGATTGAGCAGGCATGAAGCAACTTACTTCAATCGTCAATTTAAACAATAAAATGCCATTATACATTATAGAAACGTTCAAAAAAAAAAATTCTCTCAAAAATTATGCACACAGTGACTTATCACCATTGTCAATAAACTAATTAGTTTAAAAGTCGATTTTCGGCCCGGTACTGACCCTAGTTATGCTTCATTTTTATCAAATCAATACAAATCATGACGGATGACGCTAACTTGATAGTACCTCAAAAAAATTTTGGTGCAAAGCAATTTCAAGTGTGGAAATAAGAGTTAATGGGAATCAGCAACACGAAAATCTTGTTCAAATTAAATTTTTTCTATCCTTTAACTTTGAACATATTTGTAACTACCCAAGTTACATGACTTTCAGCTTTCAGACCTTCTGAATATTCGACTGTTATCAAAATTCTAGAACGTTTTTAACAGCTTAAAACCAGCTAAAAAAACTGAAATGGCTGAACAGAAGAAAAAACATTACTGATTACGCGAATAGGAAATATTCATGAGTTTGAATAGCTCAATATTTGGATGTGGTGATCTATTGCCTAGCAATAACCAATCGAAATTAGTTTTGAAACGATTTGAGTCTAAATTTTCGAGATCATTTTTAAAGAAGCAACTGCCTGGTTTGACTAATAAGCTGAAAGGATGGTTATCTCACTGTCCATTCATCCGTGATGATAATACTTCATTGGAACGAAATCGATTTCAAAACCGTTAAAAATCAACTATGATGAATATCTATAAAAAGATTTGATATACCCACTGGGTACCTCGGTCAGTTAAATAATGCAATGACAGGTGCTTGCCTCATAACTGTTTTGGGAATTCAAAGTTCTAATCATTTACCGGATCATACTTGGATAGTTCAACTCGTTTGATCGGCAAAATATGGATAAAGCAAGTTTATATGTTAACGGTAAAGAAATGTCCGACTTTCCCTAAAAATGAATGCTGATCATATTTCTATACCTTATGTCAAATTTTTACAAAACACGGATAAACAAAACAATGGATTTTGAGTAAACTAATCCGATGGACAATACAAAAGCGAAATTTCATTTGTCTGCAAGCTTTGATCCTAATGAATCGGGTTCTATTTTTTGGCTTCGAGTTTGATAAAGCGGTTACCTCTGAACTATATTTGTAACTTGCAGTGCAATCAAAAGATGTTTAAAAATGGATCACAACCGGCATTTCAAATTGTTTAACTTTGGTTTGTCGTAACCTTTATTGTCTACTAACAATATCTCCTTATTAAATATCAAGATTTCATCAACCTTGATTTTACTCTGCATGCTTTTAATGAATATTACCAAAAAAAATTCGTGTCATTGTCTGGCTTTTTTATAAGCAAAAGTATCAAAAATTTGTATCGCACACAATATAAGAATCAGAGAACTTGTCATGGTCGTGTTACATGACTCATAAATCATTGTCCCTCCCCCAGGCTCTTCACTTTTGCCCTGTCGTTCCTTGTCGTTGGCCTTTGACTCGGATCATTGTCCTTGTCTCGTATCCTTGTCGTTTGTATCGATCTTGTTCTTTTCCTCCTTTTGTTTGTAATGTGTTCCGGCGGCATTTCCGAGTTCAACTAGATCTAGTTATAATTTGCTCAGCGGGGAAAACAATTAAAGTGTTTGGTCAATAATAACCAAGCTTTAACTTTGCAGTCTTATTTTCATTCTATTCAATAGAATAAAAAATAACTCTGCAAACTCATGCTCTGGGGTTAGATAAGGTGTTTAGACTGTTCAAAGTTTTGTTGAAAAAAGTTGTTGGAAGTAATGTTGAAAAGTTCTGTCGAAAACCTTGTAAAATGTTCTGTTGAAAAATGTTGTTGAAAAGTTCGTTGAAAATTTGTTGAATATTTATGTTTGAATGTTAAAAGATGTCAAAAGTGAAAATGTTTAAGAAATTGTAAAGTTATGTTGAAAAGTTTTGTCAAAAATGTTGTTGTAAGTTCTGTGAAAAAGTTGTTGAAAATTTATGTTGAAGTTATGTTGAAAGTTATGTGAAGTAGTTGAAAAGGATGTTGAATTATGTGAAGTTATGTTGAAAAGGATGTGAAAAGGATGTCAAAAAGTGTTTGAAAGTTTGTTTAAAGTTGTTTTGAAAATTAATGTTGAAAAGTTCTGTCGAAAATGTTGTCGAAAAAGTGTCGAAAGTTATTTGAAATGATATGTCAAAAATGTTGTTGAAAAAGTTGTTGGAAAAGTTATGTTGAAACGTTATGTTGAAAGTATGTTGAAAAGGAGTGAATAGTATGTGAAGTATGTACGTATGAATTTGAAAAAGGATGTTGAAAAGTTATTTGAAAAGTTTTGTTGAAAAAAAATGTTGAAAAGTTCTGTTAAAATTTTAGTCGCTATCCGTTGAACTTACTGGATCATAACTACTTAAATCCAGCCAATTTAATGATTACATTAGAATCAACATCCGTAATATATTCTATATTCATCTACTATTAGTTCATTCTTGAAAACAAGCGAAAAACATACCACTCTTTTTACTGTTTTTTCCGAAAATATGTTCTCTCGTGTTGCCCTTTACAAAAAAAATTTCTCCACGATTTATTTTCAAAACGCCTGCCAAAACAACGCCTGCTTCACCAGAGTAAAAAAATTCAAAAGACTGCTTGAACATGTTTACAAAGGGTTGTAGTAAGTTGTTTTAAACTAGTCCCCACTGTATACGTCTTTTTACAAATAGACATTGCATTTTTTCAAAATTTATTTTCGTTAAATTTTTTGGTGTTATATTATCGCCCCGAGGGCACAACATACATGTTCGAGTAGGAAGGACACATATCTACACCCTTAAGATTTTCATCCTACTACCCTTAATATTTTCATCCTACTACCCCTTAAATTTTACCTAATACCCCCTAAATGAATTGAGCCCAAAACCCCCCTGAATTTTACCTAATACCCCTTATCCTACTTGACCAACCCTCTAATTAATTTGAGGCCCGAACCCTAATATTTTAACCTATTACCCCTAATTAATATTTTCTGATAACTTTTTGCCTGAACCACTCCCTCAATTACTCCTCTAAGCCTGATACGATATCAGCTTTATACCGTACCAGTGATACCCCTTAATATTTTACTTAAACCCCCTAATAATTGAGCACAAAACCCCCTTAATATTTTTACCTAAAACTCCCCATGAATTAGTTTGGGCTCAAAACCATCCTTAAATTTTTTGCCTATAACTCCCAAAAATTATACCACAGAGCCAGCCAGAGCATCAACAAAAAAATCGGGTTTAGAGCCCGAGCAGTACCCCAATTTTTTTGTTTGGATTTAGAGCAGACGGTCTGCTGCAGAACCAAAGCAACGATCAAAATATTCTAGAGCAGAAGCGTTGAAAATTTGCCGATCGCGGGTACACTAATGATAATTTAGGGTAAGTAGCCCTCAGCTGTAAACGAACATTGAGCCTGCCCGAAAAATATACGATGCTAATAATATAAAGAGTTTTAATTTGCTTGCAAATCCCCACATTTAACACTCACCGACCTCCCTTAGTAAGGAGTCTTACGCCAGATAAGTCTATTTGGTGAAATTCATCTGGGCTTAAAGTGAAAAGTACGTCATTTTTCGTTGTTACTTGAGTAGAAAAGTTCTGTGGATACCAGTAAAACGCATAATTATTAATATTTTCTTTGATACGTATAAAATGATAATAGTTTTTGTTTTAACATTGAATTCACAGCACACTTTTCTGAAGGTATCAGCCAAAAATAACGTACTTAAAAGCCAGATGAATTACACTAAATACTTTTCATTATTTCCTCCTCTTGAATCTGCCATCATTAATGACTTTTTTACTCAATAATAAACACTAAGCCCAATGTTTTCACTAAAATATTACGCGAACGTTTCCAAGTGCGAGACGTCTTTGTTTATTCATTGTAAATTAATCAATTTGATTTTTTACTGAATCAATTGCCCGTACTAACGCCTCCCCGCGCCCCCGTACCCGAGTTTTTGAAAAAATGAAACATGCGTCATAAATACCTTTTCAACAGTTAAATACTTACTACGCTTAGCTCCCAACCGCCTAATTTTTGCTTGAACGAAGAAAATTTCTAATAATTATGTAGAGAATTACCAATAAATACTTTGAAAATAACATATTTTTTCAAAATCACTTGCAAGTGCCAACCCTGTCAAAATAAAAAAGAAATTTTTAAAGATCGCTTTGAATTAACTTGACTTTTTATTTAAGAAAAACTTCAAGCTAATGTAACAAAAAAGTTTAACAAATTTACGAGCAATGCTGATTTTAGAAAAACGGACATGAAAAGTGCTCGAAAAATAAATTAAGTCTGAGCTTGTCCATTTGCCGTTCCTACCGAGGGATCGGCACCATTGGATCGTATCATAATTGTTCGCATCGTATCGTTTTCTTCTTTGCATACGATACGAATTAATAATTTTTTTTTACTCCTTAAGATATCGAAAAAAAAATAACGGCCAAACTTTCCCCCCCAGTTTTTTTTATGTAGTCTTAATAGATACGCTAACGACCTCAAGTTTCTTATTGTACCCTATAGAGAAGATCGATCCATTTTGTATTTCCCCCCCTCTAGATACGATACAATCCAATTTAAATTTTTAAAACGTCGCCGATCCTCTGGTTTCTACTTACTTCGATTTAAATTGAACAAATTGTATTAATTAACATGCGCCTCATTTTCTTTCTTTTGAATATTTTAGGGGCTTTAAATAAGGTAGAAACAAAACTGTTTACTGTGGATAGTGAACATAAATTAAAACAAATACAAGAAAGAAAACTCGCTTGCAAAACATCCTGGAATTCAAATTGTAGCCAGAAAAACATATTACTTCAGTACGAAACAATTTTGCAAACTCCATCTTATGTAAATTCGTTTCTAACACTCTGAACACTGCTTGCGAAATCGGAAGAAGAAAAAATTGTGATTTCAGGAAAAAGACTATTCGGGTAAGATGGTAAATGTCAAAAAAGTGAAAATGTAAAAAAAATCTAAAGATCAAAGAATTAGATATGCAATAATTCCAAATGCATATAAGATTAGCTGACACTGGGGCACTAATGAAATCTCTATCAGATAAGTACCATATTTTCTCAAAATACTGTGATCTTGTTGAGAATTATGATGCCAACTTCAGCGTTTTACTTTTTTACATTTTACACCCCCCTGGACCTAATTTCATCCAAAATTTATTAACTACTAAGCTGCTGACCGTCAAGGTGCTAGACCAATACGTACTAAACCAGGGCACGAAAGCTATCAAGAGAAGCCGTAGTAGAGTTACCCTTATAGACTATCATACACACACATATAAGTAATATAAGTTATAGCTCTATAAGTTAAATTATAATTAATGCTGTCACACCTCCCTATTCCGAGTACTGTAGATCAAAATTGCCTAGGAAAATACAAACCTGTGTGTTCAACTTCAGGGATTCTATGGTTGGCTTGCCCGCTCTCACTCTGTTGTATTTTACCTGTAACTTTTACTTGTAAATTGGTTGTATTTGACCTAGGCATTTTGAATCTACTGTACTCGAATAGGATATATCCACTGTTCACAACTAATGACCACACGCCTAGCTGACACCACGCGAGCATCGGGCACACATGTCATCTACCTAATTAACAGTCAGTGTGAACAGGAGATATGCTATCACTTATCGGAAAAAGTGTTCAGAAATATTGAAATCGGAACCGTGGTCAATATTTTGCCGCTCTCACCGCTCAGTCTTCAAAATTTGCCATATAATTATCAAAGTCTAACTTTAACAATTTCAATTTTCAACGCAAATTCGATCCGACTTTCTCAATGCTGCGTTATTATTTTGTGTTAAACTTGGTGCAAAACACGTTGTTATATTCTTGCACAATTAAGCACATTCATCCAAACAAAGTCATCAACTAAGATCGGTGGTTTAAATTGAATTTTACTCATTTTCCCTACTTATTCCTTTTTCCGGAAATTCCTATCTTATATGTCCGGTTCTTGTCATTCTATAAATTCCGCAAAGATACATTTAAATTAGACAGCCATTNAAGACAACTGTGACCGTGTATCACGTGATGGTATACCTTGCTTTTCTCACTTTATTTTCTAGAACTAAAAATTGAAATTCTACAATATAAAATTTCGGATGCAAAAATATTACCTCTCAACTTCCGTATGCAGAAAAAATTCAAATTCCAACTGCCTTAAGCTTTCTGTAAACAACATTCAAAGTAGAGCCACAATTGTGGCTCTGGTGCCTTGGCGGAACTTTTTTTATATGCTCACAAGGGTTAAATGAAATTTTTTACAAAAAATGAAATTGTTGTCAAAAGAAAATAATTTTTCTTACAAAAAATGAAATTTTTTACAACAAATGAAATTTTTTTGAATAATAAATAAATTTTCTCAAATAAATTTTATTTTAGAACAAAAGTTAAAAATTTTATTATTTGGAAATATTTGTTCCAAAAATTTTTCTTTTTTTTTGAGAAATATTTCATTTCAGATCAAACATTTCAACAGAACATTTCAACAAATTTTTTGACAAAACTTTGAGCAGTCTAAACACCTTATCTAAACCATATCCCAGAACCATATCCCTCATGTTCTGTCGTGTTTCGTCAGGTTCACCAAGAAGGTATAAATTCCATCCTTTTTCTGAATACATTGTCATTGTCTCCAAAATTGAAACCATTTTTTCTATCAGCGATTTTATAAACCAATTATAACAATCTCCAGAAACCTTTTCATATGCCATTCTGTCAACCTTGAATGCAATCAAAAATATAAGCGTTGCATTAATTTTTCTTGCTTTGATTACACATAAATTCAGGACAAAGATTTGTATCAGTAACAGAATCGAAAATAGCGACAAGATCGGTTTCCATTTAAAAACTAGTACTCGATAAGTTTATTTCTCTTTTAATGTTTAGACATTGCAGCTGAAAAACAGCCTCAAACTTAATCATCTTTTCATAAATACAATTTCTGACAAAAGACTTATCGCTTTTGCTCAAAAAGAGGCAACATATTTCTCTTGTTTTCATTTCAAGCTAAATTTTATGTTTAAACCCTCCAAGGCATATCCCCTTTTGAAAGGGGAAAGTCACTTTAAATCAGCCAAAAATTATGGAAAAAATGATTTAAAAAAAGCTCTCTTTCGAATACATTTTAAAACTCAACAATGTGAATCTGAAACTATCACCCAAAATTTCAGAAATTAAGGTTCAAATTTTATGACGAGTTGATTGGAAGGCGATTTTTCGCTTAAAGGTATCCCTGCTCCTAATTTGACATATTCTCGATAAAATATTAGCCGAACAGAGCCTCGAGGATATAATTGAGACTAGCCAGTTTGTAGAACTAGCCTTCAACTTGCGAAACAAA
>SCLH01001086.1:46003-70306 GCA_004367855.1 Oikopleura vanhoeffeni | reverse complement strand
ATAAATCGGATGAACCGTTTTGGTGCTGTGAGTGTGCAAATTGTGCCCTCCTGAAAGGGGATTATGTCTCGGGGGAAAAATTTTTTCTATGCCTCGGTGGGTTTAAGGGGGTATGCGACTCTGATTTGACATTTTGTTGGTGAAATATACAGTATATTATATACTGAAAACTAAGAGCTCATGAGAAAAACCGAAAATGCTTATTTGTAGATCTACCCTTTATCTTGTGAAAAAGTGCATCACAAATTATTTTTGATCATTACACCAATAGGTACAGTATCGTAACAAGGTGACTTTTTCCAAACTGCAAAATCTATCTCCTCCCAGACGGTTTATCAAATTGAGTTCAAATTTTCACAGATCACGTAACGGTAGTATGTCAATCTTTTAAGGCGAGCTTTTATTGATCCGGCGACTGAAAAATTCCAGAACGCCAAATAACAGACGATTTTTCACAATTTTAGACTTCAAAATCTATCTCCTCCGAAGATATACTTTCAAAATGGCTCAAATTGTTATCAAGTATTCTCCAGAACATTTATGAGAGATTAAGGCGAGGTTTTTTGCAATTTCCAGCTTAAACTCGAACTATGATTTTTTTGGTCATTTTCGAAAAAAAAGTGCTTCGATTTTTTCGAAGTAGGCTCAAAATAAAGCCAGTGAAACATATTTTTGAAGTTTGAGTGTCAAATTTAACCAAACGCTATTTTTTTAACTTCATTTATTAAAAAAATACTAAGAAAAAATCGAACAATGCGAAAATTTCGAAAAAAAAATTTTTGATGATTGGGTTCGTAGTACACTTAATTATCACCCTGTATCAATTTTAAGCATGTTTAATGTCTCTAAGGTCTTTATTTAATCAGAGTTGCATACCCCTTTATGGCTTGTCAAATACATTTATATTTATAGTCAATAGTAATTAAATGAAACGCCCACGCTTTCAGTATATAAGAATAAACAACAACAAAATAATTACAATATGATTCTATTTTTATTTTTCGCTTTCGTATGTGGGCAATCAAGACGTCCTCGACCTTATGTGGAAGAGACAACGCCAATCTATAATGATTCGGTCGTTGAGAATTTGCTTTTGAATATCGCTGCAACAATTGTCGAGAGCGACTATGATATAAATATGATCAATGAAATTATATTTTCAAATTTCAAACAACATAATGAAGATATTTCACATATTTTATCAACTATTATTTTTCCAATTCAAGATATTCACAAAAATTTAGAACAGTCTGTTGATTGTACAAAGATATTCCATCAATATAGATTTATATTTGTATCGTTGACTTTTTTCACGGCTGCTTTGAATTTAATCGGAATAATTTCTGTAATGCTTTCATGGAAAAAAATGCTCGATATAAATTCCCAGAAAATGCTTTTAGAAAATCATTTACAAACCTAGCAGAATCTGTTTCACTAGTTTCAAACAAAGAAACTTTTGTTTAACCTACTCGTTTGCATACCATAAAAATATAAGACACGCTGTAAATCATTCAAATTAGAATTGTGTTCGGAAGAGAAAATGTCGATTCTAAACTTGAGAAACCGTTCCGACTGATAATTGGAGGTGGATCAGGATGTGGAAAAACAACTTTCTAAAAATAAATTGGAGATAAATCCCATTTTTCTTCACCGTTTGACAAAATTGTTATCCAAACTATCTAGAAGAAATTCCAATTGAATTTGATCAAATTGTGGAATACCATGCTGATATTTGCGATGCAAAATATTTTTCATCTTTACCAAAAAATACACTGCTATTGTTTGATGACATGATGACGGAATGTAGAAAATCTGACTAAATAATGAATTTATTTTCTGTCATTGCTCGAAAAAAATATTTCAATCATATTTTTTGTTCAAAACATTTACAATCAAGCTAGACAATTCCGTAACATAAGACTTAATGCTACCAGTTTTATTTTATTCAAATTGTTTGCGGCAAATGATGTTAACAATAGGATTTTGAGAGATATTGGGGCAGACAAACTTGTCCCCAAAAGCCTATTGGATAAAGTTTATTCAAAAAACTTTGGGTATATATTTGTAAACTTTCACCCAAATCGTCATTCTGAATTTGAGACTATACGAACCAACATATTTGAACCTTTTTTTTTAATTCTAAATAAAATGGAATATATTGCTATCCCAAAAGCAGAATTCATTTAACATTTTAAAATTTTGGGAGCCAAAAAAGATTCGGTACGTGCCATAAAAATGAGATTGAAATCCAGAAAACAAAACGAAGCCGAAATAACACCAAAAAGCAGTCTTTTTTAAAACGAAGTAAACGTAAAAGTTCCGAGTCAAGTTCACAAACAACCGATAATTCAACACAATCTGAATCTGAAGAATCAGGATAAATTTGATACTTTGTATAGTGATTTGGCGCAGCCAGGAGCATTTACTCAAAAAATAAAGTTGTATCTACGAAAAAATCAAACCCATTCACTCCATCGCCCAAAACAAAAAAATTCCCAAGACGACGTATAATCACACATTTTCCAAGACAAATTATTCAATCAGACTCGATAGATATGCAGAAATATTCAAACAAAAACAATGGTTTCAATCATATTTTGGTGGTGATTGACTGTTTTAGCAAATTTTTGTGGTGCTTTGCCCTGAAAAACAAGAGTGTTTTACAAACCTGGTATGGACTAACAACAATATTCTCAAAAATGAAATACCCAGTTCAGACAATAATATTTGATCAGGGTCTAGAATACGTAAATACTTTGGTCAACGATACTTTGGTTAACGATAAAATACTTTTACGAACTCAATCAAGTATGATCTTTATTCCTGTTACATCAGATGAATTGTCCATCAAAATATTGACTAATAAGATATGGTAAAAGTTTAATTGGTCTGGTGAGTTTTCACATGAACGGTCTCAGAGAACCTTCCTTGATTGATGTTACATGCAATCAAATTGATAGCACCGTGGAAAATCCAAAGCGAATTTTAAAGGTTGTATTTAATAAAGAATTAACAATGTTATAAAATATAAAATCTAGACTATTCCGTTTAATCGGGTAAATAATCCGAATTGGGACTGGTATATTTCTTGGGAAGCTTCAAATATTTAATTTTATCATTTGGATTCTTGTGACAATTTCTTGCAATTAAATATTTCAAAAACAATGGATGACGAAATTCAATTTTTGCCAACTCACAAGACAGGTTTTTCGAATCATGATCCATGTATAATGTTAATTGTTGCTATAAAACCAATCAACGAAAAGGACAACAAATGGGTATGTAACGTTCCCAATATTTGTCTTGTACCACTGTGCACTTTTGCGCGCCTCCACACCTATAACTTAACTAAGGCCAACCAATCACAGGCGCGGTTCAAAAGCGTGCTGTGGGAAACACATTTAGTCGACGATATATAAAGGTTCGCATTCAAACTATTTCCGTTACAATGTGAAGCCCTGGAATTGGTAATCGTAAAAAAATTTTCCATGACATGGTTGGAAGAGGTCTAGAGAAAAAACATAATGTTGGAAAGCGAGCTAAACAAACACTTAGAAAAAAGTCGGAAATTACATCGGGAGTTTCGCAAGAAACGAATTACACCAAATAAAGATTAAAACCTTTCTCACATTTCTCGTTATCAACTTGAGTACACGTCAAACACTGGATTGCACTAGCTGTCTACCAAAATGAAATTTTTATTTGCGACTCTTTGGGTGGGATAAATCCCTCTAGTACACTCCTCATTGAACTTATTGATTATTTGAATATTCTCACAAATCATAGACAAATTTTTATGCCTAAACAACTTCAATCAATTAATTCTGAATTTTGTGGACAATATTGTGTCTTATTTATCAAACAAATGTCAGAAAATAATTCTTTTTGTCAAATTCTATCAATGTTTACACGTTATTAACATAGAAACGATTCAATTGTTTTATTTCTGTACTGAAACTTGAAACTTTTTACGTCACTCCTATAAAAACTCTTATCTTGTCTTAAAAATTTTATTTGCAAAATGACAAACAGAGAACAATTTGCGACCCAAAAAATATATCCAACAATCAATAATCATGATTTACTTGAATTTAGAATACCCCCAAATACTCAAGGGCAACTGGACTTGAGAAACGTTATGCTTAGGGTCAGTTCCGGGAGCTTTATCTGCAAAACTAAACCCCTCAGCACTAATTCTTTGAGTTTATATGGTTAAACTTTCTCAAAAAAAATGATTCCGACCATGAAAAATTTATTTGGAGCCACCTGGTGGTCACAATAGGAGTATTAAAAAACAATCTTTTGGGCTTTCTAAGGCGCTTAAAATTATTATTCATTTCATGTTGTTATGACACGGATCGCGGCACAAAAACATTCAGCTATACATGACAAAAAAACAATTTTAAATTTTCGAAAAAAAAAATTTCCGAAAATTTTTTCGGTCATTTTGAAGGAATTTGGATGAAAAAATGCGTAGGCGGAACGACCGAAAACGCAAATTGATATTGGCCAACATCTCGTGCGTGCCATTTTATTGTATTTTTCGACCTAAAATTTATTTGCTATCCGATAAGCATAATTTTAGGATTGAGAGGCATGAGCACTTACTTCAATCGTCAATTTAAACAATAAAATGCAATTATACATTATAGAAACGTTTCAAAAAAAAAATTCTCTCAAAAATTATGCACAAGTGACTTATCACCATTGTCAATAAACTAATTAGTTTAAAGTCGATTTTCGGCCCCGGTACTGACCCTAGTTATGCTTCATTTTATCAAATCAATACAAATCATGACGGATGACGCTAACTTGATAGTACCTCAAAAAAATTTTGGTGCAAAGCAATTTTCAAGTGTGGAAATAAGAGTTAATGGGGAATCAGCAACACGAAAATCTTGTTCAAATAAATTTTTTCTATCCTCTTACTTTGAACATATTTGTAACTACCCAAGTGATTACATGACTTCAGCTTTCAGACCTTCTGGAATATTCGACTGTTATCAAAATTCTAGAACGTTTTTAACAGCCTTAAAACCAGCTAAAAAAACTGAAATGGCTGAACAGAGAAAAAGCATTACTGATTCGAGCGAATATGAAATATTCATGAGTTTGAATAGCTCAATATTTGGATGTGGTGATCTATTGCCTAGCAATACACCAATCGAAATTAGTTTTGAACGATTTGAGTCTAAATTTTCGAGTATCATTTTTAAAGAAGCAACTGCCTGGTTTGACTAATAAGCTGAAGGATGGTTATCTCACTGTCTCATTCATCCGTGATGATAATTACTTTCATTTGGAACGAAATTCGATTTCAAAACCGTTAAAAATCAACTATGATGAATATCGTATAAAAAGATTTGATATACCCACTGGGTCTACCTCGGTCATGTTAAATAATGCAATGACAGGTGCCTTGCCTCATAAACTGTTTTGGGAAATTCAAAGTTCTAAATCATTTACCGGATCATACTTGGATAGTTCAACTCGTTTTGATCGGCAAAATATGGATAAAGCAAGTTTATATGTTAACGGTAAAGAAATGTCCGACTTTCCCTAAAAAATGACTGCTGATCATATTTCTATACCTTATGTCAAATTTTTACAAAACACGGATAAACAAAACAATGGATTTTTGAGTAAAATAATCCCGATGGACGAATACAAAAAGCGAAATTTCATTTTGTCTGCAAGCTTTGATCCTAATGAATCGGGTTCTATAAGTTTTGGCTTCGAGTTTGATAAAGCGGTTACCTCTGAACTTATATTTGTAACTTGCAGTGCAATCAAAAGATGTTTAAAAATGGATCACAACCGGCATTTTCAAATTGTTTAACTTTGTTTGTCGTAACCTTTATTGCTCTACTAACAATACCTCCTTATTAAATAATCAAGATTCATCAACCTTGATTTTACTATGCATGCTTTTAATGAATATTACCAAAAAAAAATTCGTGTCATTGTCTGGCTTTTTTATAAGCAAAGTACAAAAATTTGTATCGCACACAAATATAAGAATCAGAGAACCTGTTCATGGTCGTGTTACATGACTCATAAATCATTGTCCCTCCCCCAGGCTCTTCACTTTTGCCCCTGTCGTTCCTTGTCGTTGGCCTTTGACTCGGATCATTGTCCTTGTCTCGTATCCTTGTCGTTGTATCCTTGTTCTTTCCCTCCTTGTTGTTTGTAATGTGTTCCGGGGCATTTCCGAGTTCAACTAGATCTAGTATAATTTGCTCAGCGGGGGAATACAATTTAAAGTGTTTTGGTCAATTAATAACCAAGCTTTAACTTTGCAGTCTTATTTTTCATTCTATTCAATAGAATAAAAAATAACTCTGCAAACTCATGCTCTGGGGTTTAGATAAGGTGTTTAGACTGTTCAAAGTTTTGTTGAAAAAAGTTGTTGGAAGTAATGTTGAAAAGTTCTGTCGAAAACCTTGTAAAATGTTCTGTTGAAAATGTTGTTGAAAAGTTCTGTTGAAAAAGTTGTTGAATATTTATGTTGAAGTTATGTTCAAAAGGATGTTGAAAAAATTGTTGAAAAGTTTTGTCAAAAATGTTGTTGTAAAGTTCTGTTGAAAAAGTTGTTGAAAAGTTATGTTGAAGTTATGTTGAAAGTTATGTTGAAAGTTATGTTGAAAAGGATGTTGAAAAGTTATGTTGAAAGTTATGTTGAAAAGGATGTTGAAAAGGATGTCAAAAAAGTTGTTGAAAAGTTGTTTTGAAAGTTATGTTGAAAATAATGTTGAAAAGTTCTGTCGAAAATGTTGTCGAAAAAGTTGTCGAAAGTTATGTTGAAATGATATGTCAAAAATGTTGTTGAAAAAGTTGTTGAAAAGTTATGTTGAAACGTTATGTTGAAAGTTATGTTGAAAAGGATGTTGAATAGTTATGTTGAAGTTATGTTGAAAGTTATGTTGAAAGTTATGTTAAAAAGGATGTTGAAAAGTTATGTTGAAAGTTTTGTTGAAAAGAATGTTGAAAAGTTCTGTTAAAATTTAGTCGCTATCCGGTTGACTTACTTGGATCATAACTCACTTAAATCCAGCAATTTAATTGGATTACATTTGGAATCAAATCTCGTAAAATTATTATTTATAATTCATCTACTATTAGTTCATTCTTGAAACAGCGAAAAAATACTACTTTTTTATTGGTTTTTTCCGAAAAATGATGTTTTCGTGTTTGCCCTTTACAAAAAAAAGTTTCTCCACGATTTTTATTTTCTAAAACGCCTGCCAAAACAACGCCTGCCTTTAACAGAGTAAAAAAATTCAAAAGACTGCTTGAAACATGTTTTACAAAGGGGTTGTAGTAAAGTTGTTTTAACTAGTCACCCACTGTATAGTCTTATTTCACAAATAGAAGATTGCCATTTTTTCAAATTTATTTTTGTTAAGTTTTTTGGTGTTATATTATGCCCCGAGGGCACAACATACATGTTCGAGTAGGAAGGAAACATATCCACTACTCCCCTTAATATTTTCATCCTACTACCCCTTAATATTTTCATCCTACTACCCCTTAATATTTTTACCTAATACCCCCCTAAATGAATTTGAGCCCAAAACCCTCCTTGATATTTTTACCTAATACCCCCTTAATTAACTTGAACCCAAAACCTCCTTAATTAATTTGAGCCCGAACCCCCTTAATATTTTTACCTATTACCCCCTTAATTAATAGTTTTGATAACTTTTGCCTGAAACTCCCTTAATTATTTAAGCCTGATACGATATCAGCTTGATACGGTATCAGTGATACCCCCTTAATATTTTTACTTAATACCCCCCTAAATGAATTTGAGCACAAAACTCCCTTAATATTTTTACCTAAAACCCCCATAATTAAGTTTGGCTCAAAACCTCCTTAATATTTTTTTGCCTATTAACTCCCAAAATTATAAGAGCAGACCAGAGCATCACAAAAAAATCGGGTTTAGAGCAGAGCAGCCAATTTTTTTGTTTGGATTTAGAGCAGACGGTCTGCTGCAGACCAGAGCAAACCGATCAAAATATGCTCATAGAGCAGAGCAAACGATTTCGAAAATTTTGCCGATCCCTGGTTCACACTAATGATAATTTAGGTAAGTAGCTCAGCTTGTAAAAGGAACATTGTTAGTGCCGCCGAAAAATATACGATGTAATAATATAAAGAGTTTTAATTTGCTTGCAAATCCCCAACATTTAACACTCACGACCTCCTTAGTAAGGAGTCCTTACGCAGATAAGTCTATTTTTGGTGATAATTCATCTGGCTTTAAAGTTGAAAAGTACGTCATTTTTCGTTGTTAACTGAGTAGAAAAGTTGCTGTGGATACAATGTAAAACCATAATTATTAATATTTTCTATTGATACGTAATAAAATTGATAATTTTTTGTTTTTACATTGAATTCACAGCAACTTTTCTGAGAAGGTATCAGCCAAAAATAACGTACTTAAAAGCCAGATGAATTATCACCATAAATATATTTTTTTCATTATTTCTTGAATAACTGCATCTATTTAATGACTTTTTTTTATCAATAATAAACACTGAAGCCCAATGTTTTCACTAAAATATTACGCGAACGTTTCAAGTGCGAACGTTTTTGTTTATTCATTGTAAATTAATCAATTTGATTTTTTACTGAATTAAATATGATGCCCGTACTACGCTCCCCGCGGGGCCCCGTACCCGTATGTTTTTGAAAAAATGAAATGCGTCATAAATACCTTTTCGAAAAGTTAAATACTTACTTACGCTTAGGTACGAACGGCAAACTAAATTTTGCTTGACGAAGAAAATTTATATAGTTTATTGTAGAGAATTACCAATAAATTACTTTGAAAATAAAATATTTTTTCAAAATCACTTGCAAGTTGCAACCCTGTCAAAAATAAAAAAGAAATTTTAAGATCGCTTATGATTAAGCTTGACTTTTTTATTTTAAGAAAAACTTCAAGCTTAATAGTAAGCAAAAAGTTTAACAAAATTTACGACAAATGCTGATTTTAGAAAAACGGGACATGAAAAGTGCTCGAAAAATAAATTAAGTCTGAGCTTGTCCATTTTTGCCGTTCCTACCAGGGATCGGCATAATTGGATCGTATCATAATTTTCGCATCGTATCGTTTCTTTGCCATACGATACGATATAATTTTTATTTTACTCCTTTAGATACGATACGATCCAGTTTTTATGTAGTCCTTATAGATACGATACGATCCAGTTTTTATTTTGTACCCTATAGATGAGATACGATCCATTTTGTATTTCACCCCCTCTAGATACGATACAATCCAATTTTAATTTTTAAAACGCCGATCTCTGGTTTCTACTTTATTTCGATTTTAAATTGAACAAATTGTATTATACATTGCGCCTCATTTTCTTTTCTTTTGAATATTTTTAGGGGTTGAAATAAGGTAGAAACAAAACTGTTTACTGTGATAGTGAACATAATAAACAAATACAAGACAAAGAAAACTGTCTATGCTAAACATCCCTGGAATTTTCAAATTGTAGCCAGCAAAACATATTACTTTCAGTACGAACAATTTTTGCAAAATCATTTAAAATGTAAATTCGTTTCTTAAAACACTCTTGAAATCATGCTTGCGAAATCGGAAGAAGAAAAAATTGTGATTTCAGGAAAAAGACATAATTTTCGGGTAGATGGTAAAATGTCAAAAAGTGAAAATGTAAAAAAAAATTAAAATGCAAAAATTAGATATGCAATTAATTCCAAATGCATATAAAATTAGCTGACACTGCACTTAATGAAATTCTCTATCAGATAGTACCATATTTTCTCAAAATACTGTGATTTGTTGAGAATTATGATGCCAACTTCAGCGTTTTACATTTTACCTTTTTTTACATTTTACCCTGGACCCATAATTTTCATCCAAAATTTTATTTAACTACTAGCTGTGACCGTCAGGTGCTAGACCAATACGTACTAAACCAGGGCACGAAAGCTATGCAAGAGAAGCCGTAGTAGAGTTACCCTTATAGACTATAATAAGTTATAGACTATAAGTAATATAAGTTATAGTCTATAAGTTATAAATTATATATAAATGCTGTTATATCCTATTCCGAGTACTGTAGATCAAAATTGCCTAGGTAAAAATACAAACCAATTGTGTGTTCAATTCAGGGATTTGATTGGTTGGTTGGCCCGTCTCACTCTGTTTGTATTTTTACCTTGTAATTTTTACCTTGTAATTGGTTTGTATTTTTACCTAGGCATTTTTGATCTACTGTACTCGGAATAGGATATATCCCCTGTTCACACTAATGTTAATTTAGGTAGCTGACCCAGCTTGATCGAACATGTCATCTACCTAAATTAACATCAGTGTGAACAGGAGATATGCTATTATGATATTATTGTTTGTTTATGGAAAAAGTGTTCCAGAAATAATTGAAATCGGACGTGGTCAAATTTTGCCGTTCTTACCTCAGTTTAAAATTGCATATCAATTATCAAGTTAACTTTTAACAAATTTCAATTTTCAAGCAAATTGATCGAAATTTTTTCAATGCTGGTTATTATTTTGTTGTTATACTTTGGTGCAAACACGTTGTTATATTTGCAAATTAAGCACATTCATCCAACAAAGTCATCAACTAAGTCGGTGGTTAAATTGAATTTATCATTATCCCTACTATTCCACCTTTTTCGGAAATTCCTATCTTTATACTGCCGGTCTTTGTCATTCTAAAATTCCGCAAAGATACATTTAAATAAAGCCATTTCTTTATACAGCTTGCAGAAAGTGACCTGATAATTTCCCCGTAGGAAATTCTCACTTGCTGGATTACCGGTGGGGCTTATAAGCCGGCCTGGCTTATTTATTTTTTAGTAAAATTGTGAGTGTCGACTCTTGAACAGTCTTTTATACTCTCAATTACTTGTTGGCTAAAAACATTGGAAAGCAAGTGAGTTAGCAACTTAGAATGATTCGTAAAATTAACTATGTACATTTTTCTAAAAAATCCATTAATAATCCAAAAAAGTTTATTAATAAACAGTCCCTAATTCAGGAACCCTGACCGTTTGGGAAAATGCATAAAATTTTCTCGATAATCTTGCTAAATTGTGAGGCGGACAGTCCGCCGCGGAATAAACGACCGGATTTTTTATCACATTCAAACCATGGAAATAAATATTTCTTTCGATGTGAGAAAATTAAGGTTTTTATAAATTTTTTTGGAATTTTAGAATTTAGATTTTGGTGTACAAAACGTTTAAAATGTAAAAATAAAACTCGTTCTTCATCATAGAAATTTACCTCATATATTTTAATTTTAAAGAATGATCACTTTTGGGGTCTGTATTACAGACTCTGTAAGTGGTCCAGTTAGAAAGACAGGTCTGCATTTAATTTTAATTTATTTGATGTGATTTTTCCATAAGTTTATTAAATTTTTACAGTCCTCAATTTGTTTTACACTTTGGTACAGTTTTTATATGAACAAATGTACAGATTTATAGTCAAAGGTTCTATAACAAATTAGTGGGAAGTGCTGACCTTGACCCTGAACAATGAATTCATGATTATGCATGATTATTAAATTTTCGGTAATTTTCTGCTATGGCCGGAAGCAGTTCCCACTAAATTAATAAATTAACTCATTTTTTTGAGGTGAGTCACTGAAATTTTTCGAGTTTTTGGTACCAGCAGATATTTGATAACAAAAAAGTTGCGTGTTTGCAAAATAGATCTCTATTTTTTCATTTACTTTGGAATTTGTTAGTTTAGAATATAATATTCTGAATATTTTTGATTGTTGGTTAATCGGCAGTAAGTTCCTTTCAAAATTTACGTGGCCTTCTTTAACAAAATAATCATGTTTCTATTTTCAGGCTGTTTTTATTTAAATTCATCTTTCACCGTATTAATTAAATAATAATCTGATCTGTAGCTGCACTTGTTATTTCGTGGCAAGCGTTTAAAGTAGCACCACAGGAGTGTGTTTGTGCCTTTGTCATTTTATGAGTGAAATTTAAAAAAAAATCGTTACAAAGCATTTTAAATAAATGCTTAGTGTAAAATGGCAAATAATGTGATAGTTAGAATGAAAAATCATATCGGCTGGGGCCATGAAAAAATAATGAAAAGTTACATAACTACTACAACCGTTTTTAAATTGCGGCGACTTTCTTTCCCATTTCGCCATATAATGCATACTAAACATATTCCTTGAATTTGAAGGCAAATGATAGTCAATACAAGTATCGTTGATAACTTAAATAATTAATTTCATTAAAATGAATAAACAGAGTTCTAATTTACAAATATCAGCAACGTTTCGCATTGCCATATTAAGGGGGGTCGGTGCATTTTGACAGATTTGCACTTTTTCAATTTTTTTTGTCTTGATGGGAAACTTTTTGCCACTTCAAAATTTTCGGATAAAAACTTTTTCGAACACAAGTTGCCACTTTTCAGCTTACTTTCTATAATCTGAATTTCTTCAGATTGATTATTTTCACTTTATAAATCGTCTTTCGAAAAAACACTTGTAAAACGCGCGTTTGCTATCGAAGGTGTCTAAATTAAAGTAAAATTTATCTTCTATTTTTTATAAATTAGAAGCTCTAAAATACGGTCCTGTCCACCGTTGGAAATTTATTCAGTTAAAATTCATACGATTTTTAAGTCAAAATCGAAAATTTAAATTTTTGAAAAAAGTCGAAAAAACTGAAATTTTAGCACATCGAATAAAATATTTTTTTTCATGAGTTAAATGAAATAAATTTAAAACGGTCGACAGGTTGGCTTATCAATTGAGCAAGTCTCGGTGAAATAAAACAATTTTAATTCTTGATTAAAGAGGGCTTCGATGGATTTCTCCCAAACCGTATTTTCATTCAAAAAAGTATGATTCAGAGTATAAACACGAGCGAAGAAACAAAACGAAAGCATATTTAAATATAGTGAAAGTAGCTATTCTCAATATTTTCAGCTAAGGATTCCAGAAAAATTGGTTTGAAAAATTTTGAACAAGAAATGAGGAAAATTTGCATTATATTTCCAAATAGTTTCGACCGAAAATCCCAAAAAAATGTCATATTGATTTTTCAAATAGCACATAAAAAAATATGTGGTCACCTACGCGAAAAGTGAAAGCAGCCATTTTGAAGAGTTTTTTTCGTTGATGTTAAACAAATACTTTAAAAATATTTGAATACAAAATAAGGCATTTTTTAATAATGTTCGGAACTTTTTTCAAAATTTCTCATAATTTGCCAAATTCGAAAAGTTTAATTCGAACTCAAAATTTTCTTAAAATCAATAATTCGAAAATTCTGTAGTTACAAAAGTTGCCTGGATCATGAAACATACATTTATGGTATATTGAGAAAAATATATAAAACCAGTTAAAAGTTTTTCATCAAGAGCCCATATCCGTATCTGTCAAAATGCACCGACCCCCTTAAAGGTAAATGAACAAAGAGAAAACCAAATTAGTTAAACAACACTAGTTCATGTACATATTTCATGTAGTACAGTATGTAAAATTTTCTCTTGCGACAGCTCAGTGCTAACACCTGACTCCCCTGCGATTGAGAATACTAAGTTTCAAAATCATATTTCCATATATATACACTTATTTGTAACAAACTTCAGTTTTTTTGCGCCAGTAATAAAACGTTTCACATAGCCTATGTCTAGGGTTTCCACCATTATAATCGACCTATAAAAATACTGGGTGGAGAGGTCTTAAACTTCTTTATGGCAAATAAGAAACAAAATCGAAAAAATAAAATTCTGAAAATAAAATTTCTGGTCGTCACGTGATCGAAATACAGCGATTTTTGGTATTTAAAATACCTTATTTTCAATATTTAATTATTTTAAAACAAATGCCAAACCGGTAGTTTTTGGTTCAACGCTACATATATTATTAAAATTAAAACAACTTTAGAATGGTGGAAATCCTACCTATGTCACATAGCTGGTCTCCATCCATATTTGTTTGCCATTTTTTAAAACATAACTTACACTGCCTAATTATCCTAATTTAACAAAACTAAGGCCCGATTAGTCAAATCATTTTTCGCACCAAAAACGTTTCTGTACAAATTTTTACAATTTGTTCTCATTCTGAAGATGCAATAAAGCGAAACATGTCAAAAAAACCAATTTATTAATTGAAAACAAATATTATATTTTATGTCTCAAAAAATCCTAGAATAATTATCCTACGTACAGTATGTGTTTTTTAAGTCCCGAAATGGCAACACATTCTGTATATTCTGTATACAATTGTTTTTCAAGGACACAATATTTTATCTCGAACAATATTTCATGAGAAGTATTTCCTTTTTTTAGAGTTCCAGTCCGGAGTTTTCGAGTCAATTAGAGATCATCCAATCAGAATCGAGTATTTCAAACTATTTGAAAGCTCAGTTTTTTTCTCGCGAATTCAAATATGAATAAATAAATATTTATACTAGTAGTTATTATAGTATTATTTATAATATACAAATGTATATATAAAACTTATTGATCAACTCTTGCCATTATCTTGCTTTTGAAAATTGTAAACAATGCTAAAATTATGAACATTTCAGGACTATTTAGCGAAAATGTACTTCAGGTCGGAAATCGGTAAAACTAGATCGGATCCACTCATTAAGATCGAATCGGCTCGTTTTTTCCGATCGGATTTGATTCGACCAGATTCAAATTTTGGAGTTTTTCGAGTCAATTAGAGATCAGATTGGATTTGATCATTTTTTCGATCCGATTTGATCTGATCTCAATTTAATTTTCGGTCCGCCGACCCCTGCTTCAGTATAGTCGGACCTCGGACAGCCTATTTTACCTTCAAATCACAGCCTGATTGATTGATTCCTTCTTTAATTTTTTCATGACATCCAGACCTGTGATAATATTCTTGATTTTCATGAAGTTGACATTGTCGAAGTGAATATTCATTGTCGTCTATACAGCACGAATCTGGGACAAATAAATGTCTATTTTTAGGATCAATACCCCAAGGAGTGTTAATGAAATCATCCCACCCGTTTATTCCGCAGCATTTTGCCTCTCGATGCAGACGGTCCATCATCTTTGTATGGCGCATATCAAAGCCATGATCTTGAACTAAATTCGTATAATAATCGTTTTATTATCACAGTTTTGTCTTTCAAAATCCTTTTTATGGGGATTATCGGTGTCAAAATTTAAAAAATATATGCAAGCAAAGTGTCTATTATTCACGATAAAGTTCATTTTTCGACTTGAACTAGAATTTTTTCTTCAATTTTTCGAGGCACAAATATATAGATTGAGAACCCTAAGCGTACAAATCCAACCGAGTTAATGCTGCAAAATGCGAGGATATGATTGGCTAGCGATACTTTAACCCGATTTCATCGGTTTATTCTCAAATACAGGTTGTTTATTGGCTGCAAGTATCCTGCGCCGTTTTTATTTTCAAATCAACTGGATTTTGACGCTGAGGGTTCTTAATCCTTATATTTTCAATTTTTTAGCTATCAAAAAATATTATTTCACAACATTTTTCGAAATTATAAGACGATTTGAAATAAGGAATTTCAAAACTCAAAAATGGGTATCAATGTTTTTAAGCTATCTTGTAGAGAATTTTTCTGGTCATTTTAAGACGTAGGATTTATTTTGTTCTTCAAACATTTTAAAAAATCGATTTTTCTGTCAATTTTTCAATAATTTGCGTGAACGATCAATTTTTTTTTTAACATTTTTTTCATCGATGAAAATAAATACTGTATTACAGTAACTGTAATATGATTTTCGAAAGCTTGAATTTTTCGTAAATAGCTTATCATCAATGATGATTCCTCATCAGAAATTCGATTTTTAATGCATTTACGAAGTTCGTGAAAATCTAACGCTGCGCGAAAATAAAATGATAAAAATATTAATTTGACGCATAAGAATTATTTATTTTTATCAGTTTATATGCTGCAATTATACGGTGTCTTGAAATCCTAAGATGTTAGATTTAATCTCCGAAATTTTCAAATTATTTACGTAATGTTATGCTCCGAACTGGCCAAATTGAACCCGCAATTTCTCGTGTGTCTTGAAAAGCAATAAAGAGAAGAACAATATTCATCAAATACATCATCAATGGGATAACTGCAAATATCGTATACTGAAAAATTAATTATATTTGAGGTCAATTCAAAAGAGTTCTTAACCCTTGTGACTCACAAGTTGTGAGCATATAAAAAAAAGTTCCGCCAAGGCACAGAGCCACAATTGTGGCTCTACTTTGAATGTTGTTCAACAGAAAGCTTTAAGGCAGTTTGGAATTTTAATTTTGTCTGCATAAAAAAAGTTGAAAGGTCATATTTTTGCATTCGACATTTCGTATTCAGAATTTAATTTTGAGTTCTAGAAAAACTAGTGGGAAAAGCAAAGTGTACCATAATCACGTGATACACGGTCACAGTTGTCTCTACAGCCTGAGTTTTTTTTAATTGGGCCATTTTTTTCACGCGGTCCGCTAGACAGGAGATTGAAATTACCGTCAAAATTGGGTCATAACATATGACTCATGGGTAACACGTGACTTTTTGGGCATTTTTTTTCACCGGGTGGAAAAAAATAGCCATATTTTGATTTAATTAATTTGAACCAATCAGAAACTAGTATTTCTTTAATTGTTCAACATAGAAACATTTCCGGAAAAAATCCCCTAATTGTGATTCAATTAATTTGAACCAATCAGGAACGAGCATTTCTTTTAAGGTTCAACAATGAAACCTTTATTTATTGTTATATTAGGTTTTTCAGATTAAAGTCAATTCTAATTTATTTAGGCAGTTTTTGAACAATCTTTTCCGTGAGATTTGTTTTTTAGCGTCAATTTTGTTCTTATAAACGCTTAAAGGAGGTGGCATCGACTCCGAGTCAATTTGACTACGAAAAATAATTAGTTTCTCTAAATTTCTTGCTTAAGTAGGGTTGGAGTCCAACCGTTGACATGAAATAATTAGTATATAAAACTTGAAAAATTACTTGAATAATATTTTTCGCAAAACCATAAGCTATATTCGTGTATTGTTTGAACATCTTCTCTGATAAGTCGTATTTTTTTTGGTTGACATTGTCTCGCAAAACTTTTATTTCAAATTTATTTTTCCACGTCATGTCTCCTCAGTTAATAATAAATTAAATAATTATTTCATAAAAATAATATTTTATTCAAATACTGAGAACGATTTTCAATGTCCAGCAAAATTGGCCTATTTTTTACCGGTGAAAAAAATGGCCCAATTTTGCCTTTTGTTTTTGGGCATTTTTTTTCACCGGTCAAACGCTGTCTAGCCGACCGGTGAAAAAAATGGCCCAATTAAAAAAACTCAGCTGTAACAATTTTTATCTCTGTCGAAAAACAATGCACAAGAATCTGGCCTTCGTCATAGTTTTGTCCGCTTTGATTTATATCTCATAAATCAAAAGTAATTTATAAATAAGTCAAAATTTGATTAAAAAATCATGATTTTTGATGAAAAATGTTCATTTTTCCCTATAAAAGCAGATAATGGCATTTTTTTTCTATTATTTTCGAGTAAATATGGTAATGAGTACAACAGTGGACAATGTTTGATTGGTTAAATTCACTTTATAAATAACTTAATTTTTTCATGGGATACTTGAGTTGAAATTTAGATATTTCACTTCTAAGAAATTCTGCCCTAGATCCATAATTTTTATTTCAACTGTTATGCATGCACAAAACACTTTCCTAAAACTGGCTAATCTAACATTTGATTTGTATGTCCAGTTCCGAAATATTTTTTACGGAAGTGAAACATAGGCTAGAAATCCTGATAAATCAACTCCCGTAATGCCGAACAAACATTCGAGAAAAATTCAATTATTTTCTTGAAACCGAATCTAAATTCTTTATAATTATTTGAAAGAAAGATTCTCGATCCAGTTTTTGTCTTTTTTCGATGATTTTAGGTATGGCGAGCCACAATTGTGGCTCTGGTGCTTACAAGGGTTAAAGGTTCTATAAGTTAACAAATCCGCCATTAATTTCGAAAGAACTGAGGCCGGATTTGCAAAATTGCTTTTCGAACAAAGAATTTGGAATTTTTTAATAGTCAGTATTATTGTTACTTTCAGAATAATAAGACATTATTAACCTCAATAGCGGATTTTGGTGATATATTCAGTTCAAAAAAAAACATTATTTCAAAAAGTAATTTCTTGAGCGTTTTTTCTAGTGGTAAATAACTTATTTACGATTATAAAACAAACGCTTAACAAACCTTGATGATAAAAAAACTTGACTTTTCGCATATTTATCATTTTTATTGATATCTACAGTAGGATGGGTGAACCTGAGAAAGGAGGATTTTCAAGGTCTCCAAATGACCCAAACGACCCATGGGATCGATAGATAAGTGAATTTGGGAGAAAAAATCTTCTTACAATTTTTTCCAAAAATGACTGAAAATGACCAAAAATCGTGTTTTTCGGTAATTTTTTTTTTTCAATTGAAAATTATTTTGAAAATTTAAAACACGTACAGGCTAGTATTAAGAGGTCTTTTAGCCCTGAGACTGGAGTAGCTAATACAAAAAAAAAATTAGTTATGTTTGAATGCGGAAAAAAAGTTATCTTGATTTTCCTAGGTCGAGCTTGAGTAATTTTCACAATATTATTATTAGTNATAGATTATAGGCAAGGGTCTTGATAATGGAACCGCTAAATTTTATCGATGTGTAATCACTCAAGCAATCACTAAGACAATCACTTAGACAACATCAGTGGGATTCGAACACGCGCTATAGAGATAGTAAGCGTTTTTGAGATGGAGTTCCGTTCGGAAAAGGTTATTGTTGGGCGTTTCAGGCGAATGTGATATCATATTATATCACTGATATCCCCTATTCACACTTTTGTTAATATCCCGGCTTAAAAACACACTACGTTTCCTAATCAGGGCCGGGATATTAACAAAAGTGTGAATAGGGGATATGCCTCGCAATTTCGTCGAGCTTGATCGAGCTTTGATTTTAGCATATTATAATTAAGCATTCAATATCATAAAAATTACAAGATACGTTTGTTAGTTAGCCGTTTATTCTTTCTTGTCACTTGACGTTTTAGCTGTCACAGTATAAAAATCAAATTGCTAATTCTGTCATTTCCGTTGATAATCAAACTGAAGCTTTATGCTAATGTATTTATAACGGATAAATTGGCAAGATAATTTTCAAACATTTTGGCATATTTAAATTGGAAAGGACTAGTCACAAGTGTCTGCAAAAAAATTCTAGAATTTTGTTCACAGATTAATTATGCCTAAAAAATACGATGTTTGCATGGTCTGGCAATTATATAATGTACCATGTTAGCGCTGAAGAGCTCGGAACTTTGAAACCTTCGGTCATTCTCTGGCGTGATCACACATCAAAGTTTTTACCATTTAAAAAAAAATATTATTACAGTAGATAACTTGCAATGTAACTTTGTAAGTCCACTGTGTCACTTTTGGCTACTTATATACAATGACTGTATCTATAGGCGTGTACGTCAATAAGCGTTTATCTCGACAAAAAATCTTATAGATAAGGTTGAGTTAGTTTAAACAAAGTTCGCTACATGACAAAATGTAAATATACCTCTTTAGCGACCCATGTGCCCAAAATCAATCTATATTGACGAATATGTTTATAAAGAAGTCGACCTAAAAGTTTTGTTTGGTAGTACATGTATTTTCAAATTTATGCAATGAACCTGAAAGTTACATTGAATGTCCAGGACATTATGTCCTCTACTGTTATAAAAATGAAATTTCAAAAAGTAATCAGGCTTCTTTGTTAGAGTTTTCTGACGTTTAAACGGTACCCATGATTACCGACAGATCATGGATAATTGTATTTTGTGGAATTTTTTAGTCTAGGGTTTAATTGTATGTAGACACTTTGCCCTCAGATTGAAAACTTAAATAATTTATACAAAAACTATCATATCTTTATTTTAAGTTTTTCAGATATTTTTTTCGGAATTGTTGTATAATATTTTGACCTATGAGCAATTGGCAGAATAAAACACGCCATTCAAATGCAATTGCATCCGAACTTCTAACCTGAATGATTCAATTTTCGCCAAAACTGAATATTTTGATATTTAGTAGAATTATGAGCAAGAAAAACCAAGAATTATTCAATCAAAATGCTTTGATTTATGGAACTTTCATTCTACAGTGTTAAGCAAAAAGTGACAAAAAATACTGACTATTGAAAAAATTTTAACCTCAAACTGACACTCAACGAGAATTATTAATTTTTATCTCACAAGTTATTTTTTCTTTAAAATTAACCCCATGTACCTTATCTTTTTTGGTAGGAAAGAGATAGCCTATCTGAGATAGGTGTTCCGTGAATTTGTACGATTGTTCATTTCAAATCACCAAATCATTACAATGTAAAGATGAAGTTTAAAGTTTAACTTCACGAAAAATAAATAAAGTATTTTGTAAATTTTTTGAAAAAAATGACCAAAAATTTGGTTAGTTTTGTCAAAATAAACCTGGAAGATAAATAACTTTTAGAATAGAACTCTTAAATTTTATTGAAAACACCTTTATCACTAAAACAATTTGGCACTATATCGATTACGATGCCCGAGTTCATATAAAATCAATTTTTTTTATTCTGGTGAAGAACTATTTCGAGGAAAAAAGGCGAGATGATTACGTTATTTTCATTCATATCATGACCTATTTTGATAGGTCCGATTGAGTTTGTAGTCGCTAAGTTAGTGAGTGTATTTCGGTTGAATTCAATATTATCAACAGTAATCATCACGCGATTCTTGTCTTGAAATGAGTTTTCACGAGAATGGGAAGAAAAAAAGAAGATTTTATATGAACTCGGGCATCTTAATCGATATAGCAAAAACTCACTATATTTGATTTTTGGTCATCTTGTGATCAAAATAAAGAAACACTATGATCCCAAATAGTTTGTCTGGAAAATTTCTTAACTTTTGAGGGTAATTTCGAGAAAATCTGTTTTTGACTGACAGTGTCAGTCTGACACCCTAAAAACTTACCCAAATGATCCATTTTGAGTCTTTTTCGGCAAATACGGCCAGAAATGATAAAATCGAACTTCCCACCACAAATAATGCACCAACCATTGAAATAATATAATTTTCTTGTTCAAAATGAACTGTAATTTCGACAATTTTTAATAATTTCGACGGGAATACTATCAGTGATTTTGCGGCCAAACAAGCCAAGAAAAGGCCTACAATCTGAAATGATACCAAACTAGTTTGGCAATGTAAAAATATAGAATTATTTAACCGCATTGTGTTTTTATTATCAACCCCATCTCATAATTTATGGGTAAAAAAATAAACTGAATCGCACCTTGGCAAATTCAAACTCAATTATACGTTCGAATTATATTTGAACTGCAATTTTTATTCTTAATATCGAAATAACTTTTTAATTTTGAATTCAATTTTTATGAAATTTACACATTTTTTTGCAAAAAACATAATTTACAATTGATAGAATTTTCTATCAGCTTTGATTTCTTTAATTTATGTTTGTAATTTTATTATATTGGGATAATGTCACTGCAAATATACTTTAAATTTAACAATAATGAAATAAAATATAATCGCTTAAAAATTTCTGTGATATTCGCAAATTTACAAAATAAGTTTTTTTGAGCCTAACGCATTACTCAATAATGCCCTGTTTTTTTAATTATTTTCAAATTAGTGAATTCCATTAACAAATTCGTTAAAACATTTTAAAAATTAATCAAATTACGATTTTCAGTAAAAAAATAATAGTAAAACTTACAATTGATAAAGTGTGTGTCAGAATACATAGAAAGTGAATTTTGCCAATTTTCATCATATTTTCTTCCTTTTTATTTTCGTCTCGATAAATCTGTTTTTCAGGACTAAAAATAAAAAAAAATATTTTTAATCTGTTTTACGCTTAGGACATTGAATGTCATTGAATATTTAACATGGTCGGAGCCCATTTTTTCCTGTTAAAATGCCAGATTATTATGACCGAATTATGAAATCAAGTGAAATTTTGAAAAACTATCAACAGATAACTTATTATAAGTCGAACAAATGGTCCAGGGACACATTTTCAAGATGATTAAACTTTTTTTGAAGAATTTTTATTTATCTTTTTATTAGAATTTTAGCGCTCATATTTATTAAACATTAAGGGTATGGTGGTTCCTAATTTGACATTTTCCCAATAAATATTAGCAAAACAGGGCCTCGAGAATACAATTCAGATTAGCCAGTTTGTAGAACTAGCCTTCAGCTTGCGTCAAAAATGTGCCAAAACTTTTTTGTATGCTTACACTCCGTGACACATAAGCAAAACAAGAAGACATAACGCAAAACGGAAAATCTATCTCTTCTCAGGTTTTATTATGAAAAAAACCTTAATTTCAATACAGCCTGTATAATTACTATTTCAAACTTGTCGGGAGCGTTTTTGTCGATAAATGGTATATTTTTTCTAGAACATGAAAAAAACCACCGTTTTTTTAACATTACGCCTCGAAAAATCTATCTCCTCCCAAGTTAAATTTGCAAATTAGCTCAAAATTCTACAAAAGCTAGTTCAAAACAAATAGAAACTTCTCAGGGGCGTTTTTTTCCAATTTCAACCCCTAACTCAAAATATGAATTTTTCAAGGTCACGTGGAAAATTTTCCGAAAAAAAATATGCTTCGATTTTTTCGAAAGTAGACTCAAACGAAAGCTGAAGTAACACCGAAGAGAAAATTGGCTTACGTCAACCCGATATTTTGAAGTTTTACTGGTCAAATTGACACAAACGTTATTTTTGAACATAATTTTGAGAAAATACTTAGAAAAAAATAAAAAAAACGCAAAATTTTCGAAAAAATTTGTGTTGTCATTTGGGTTTTTTATGCGTTCAAAACATAAACAATTCATTTGGTGCATGTTTATGACGAAACAACTGCAGAAAATGTAGGAACACCATACCCTTAAAGTTCCAAAGAGTTATTTTTGGAAACTTTTTTTCCAATAATTGTAAAAATTAGAGTATGTAACATACTGTATGTTCCTTTTTGTCTCAGAACCATAAAAAATTACATTCTGAATTCTAGTATATTGATTCCAATCCTGGAGTCCAGGACCTGGACACCAACAGAAAAATACTAGTCTTTTTGACACAATTTTTTTGGGGATCGTAAGCAATATCTTCCGTCATACATATTAAGATATGTATACATCTCTGTCCATAAAAGGAAAAAAATTGGATTGTTTTGCAAAAAATAGATTTTATCATGTTTAGTCTGTCGGTTACCTCTTTAAACCTCGTCTCACTTATTTTCAAATCCAGAATAATATTTGTAACCTCAAAAACCACACCACGAAAATGTAGCTATTTTCGCTGAAGAATAATACCTTGGTATCTTGGTGAATTTCTCAAATATCTCCAATTTTTTTTGAAAATTTCAAAAATGTTTTTTCCGATGCTCCAAATGAATCTTGAAATACTCTCGTTAATGTTTGATTTCGTATAATTTGAAAATTAACTACCGAAAATCTGTTGGCACCAACGTCGAAATTATATAATTTCCCCGGCCATCTTCAAGATTAATCTTTGTATATAATAGCTCCATCTTAACTTTGGGTTTACCAAATAAAAAAAATGACTACTTTCTTTTTGTTTTAAATATGTTTCGTAAAATTCTTCAAAAAAAATTCCCTTATTTTTTTAGTGCAAATTGCGCTATACTAATTAAATTCCAGCGGACCGATACATCATGTCTGAGTTCACCCGACCGAATAAAGTGGCAAGTTTGCGATTATTTCCGGTTGTTTTGGGGTTAAGGGTGGAAAATACATCCGATTTTATTTATCATGGTTTTATCTTCATCAAAATGGGGCAGAAATGAAACCCTTCAGTTGGAACCAAATTTTTATACACCATTTGATCTGAATTACTTTCCAAATAGCATTGATGATAAGAACTAACTCCTTTGTACATCAAAAAATTGAAAGTTTGGGCCCATAGCGGCTTTTCGTGAACTCTTTGTTGTTTTCTTTGTACTAAACAAGTACTAAACAAGTCTAGAACGGCACATAAGTTATGTGTAGTGTTCGGACCGGGAGAACCATGGGCCAAACTAAAAGTTGTTCTTTGACCTCACCACAAGGTTATCTTACCAAATAAAACTGACTCAATCAAAAGACTGCATTAAACATATTTGATTTTTCTCAATTAGAAATACGGCAAGAGCCTCTGACCGCAACAA
>SCLH01001086.1:18893-39042 GCA_004367855.1 Oikopleura vanhoeffeni | reverse complement strand
GAAAATTCCAGGCATGTCTACGCCTCTCTTTGCAAATTAAACTTGTTGTTAATGATGGAAAGTTTTTTTTCCATGAAAAAAAGAGGGAAAAATAGCTTTTAGGAAAAAAAAATATGACCTTCAATTGCATTTAAATATGAAAAACTCCTGACTTTTGAAAGAAGTAGCCTTATAACACCCAAAATTTAATTGAGATTTTTCGAAATAATGAAATTTTTTATTATTTGCGTGCCAAATGCCACAAACCGGTTGTCACAAGCAAGTGTTGTTAATTTCATCAGTAGTTCATTTCATTGACCATTCCGTCGGTTGAATACGGAATCAAATAGAATCAAAATAACACAACTGATTCGCTACATGATTTCCAAGAAGATAAAAGGCATTAATGAAAATTTTTGACCTGATTTGAGAAAATCATATATTTTCAAAAAACTCGACAAAAATGACAATAATGAACTGTTATGAGTTTTTATTTAACAGCAGTCAGAAATATATAAACATGCATGAAAAAGTTTAAAGTGGCTAATTTTTTTGTTTTTTATTTCTACAATTTCATTAAAAAAACAAAAAAATTCTGGTGTAAAATGGTCGTTGAAATATTCTTATAATCGTTTATTTGAAATTTTACGAATTCAAAAAATAAAAGTTCGAACTCAAATCTTTCCCTAAATAGATAAAAAATATTTAAATGAGCTGATACACATTTATTCTGGTTCAGCTAACGATATAAGTCAGACAAAAAATACCTACTAATTATTTCGAAAGTTAACTCGTAGACTTTAGACTTGATCTGTGTACCCAGACTCGATTCTAGCCAACTAGTTGCCACACTTTTAAATCGGCCTTGAGCAAAGTTCATTATCAACATAATTTTCAATAGCTTAAAATAATTATTCAGCCAATTTGCAATAAAATTTAAAATAAATAAAATTTTCGTATGAGACAAAAAGGCATTTAATGGGGATGAGAAAAAAAAATTCGCGAAATGTACCCCGTGACGGGCACAGGTTGCAATAATCATACGAATTTAAACGTTTATTTATATTTTGGAACTACTGTAAGTAACTTTCAAGGGTTTTCTCTGTTCCATTTTAACAATTTTATATGTTTTCATAATTCTCTTGTAATTGACTCTGAAATTATTGTTCATATCATTTATTGTTCAAGAACCAAGACGTAGTCCACGCCTCCACGGCCTACTCGCAAACCTTTTTTGATTTCTAAGTAATTTAAGTTTTTCGGAATTTGGCTTTCTAGAGGTGCTCTATTCTAACCGGGGCCAATTTTCACAAATAATACAAACAGAAATCTTGAAATTAAAAAAAACCCCAATCGGAATATTCATTTTTCTCACCTTCTCTCTCGCCCTACGCATTCTTATGTTTATCAGCATTTCGAAAGCTATGACTTTGGAAATGCTCTATTTAACTGGAGGCCATACTGTTAATGCATTGAAAGTCTTAGAAAATTCGTTACGATTCTTTAAGGGGTCTTCAGCATGATTTGGATGTACTTTTGAATAAAAAAATGGATTTATCAATATACTAGTAATTAGAAAAAGTATGACTCAAATACGTCATAAAAATTCCAGGCTCCAACTCACAACGCTTTTTAAGACTTATTTCATCATTACTGAGAAATCTTTTGAATTAATCCAGTGAATTAAATTAATAACAATAATAGGTTTAAAATTATGTCATAAATAAATCCTTATTCTGTTGAAAATAAAGAACACTTGATGGACCGTGTTTGGAAAGTTTATTATGTCAAAACTCTTAAATTAGTGTTTATTGCCCCATAAATACAATTTCTGGATCGTATATTTTGATCCACTATTGTTACTTTCACAAAGCCTTTCTTATTTATTGAAGGTCACTGTCGCTTTTTGCTCTTTGGTTCGTTAAATGGGAAAAAAGTTCTCTAGAATTCAATTAGGCAACCAACTTCACTTCTATCAAAAATTTGATTAAGCAATGTTTCCTGAAAAAAAACTTGATACTACTTTTACCAACCTTATCCTTAATATACTGTCACTGTGATTCATTTTGGGCATATGTGTGAATGGAAAAAAAGTCTTAGAAATTTTTTTCTTTCTGATCACGATGAAAGGTTTATTTAACGTGATTTATAATATTTTGCAAAATAATAATACTGTATACAGTAAAAATTTTCAAAAAAAACGCACCAACGTCATTTTGTTTTCAAAATTATCGATTAACTTTATAACTTGACTCGTCCATAATGTTAAGCATCGTAAAATGCGATATTAATGTTCGTTGAATGGCAACTACAGTTGGTTAAATCGAGTCTTACGAGTAAATTGACGCAGGTCATGCCACATCGCTGGATACCCTTTAAGGGTCAGACCTCGGCTAAGGTGATGTGCTTACTACTCTCATAGCCTCTTGATAATACTGAAATTTAAAGGTGGGTACCCGTCGGTGAAAAAAGACTGATGTTTGTTGATTTTTAAAGAACCAAATATTCTGGAATTACATACACACTTCTGCGGGGTCTATAAGATATTAATATTGAATGTAAATTTAATATAAAATCTGACATCCTAAAGACAGATTGAAGGTCACTGATGCTCAGACCAATCAGGAACTAGCTTCAAAATAGAGTGATATATTATCCTTTAAAAGCTACTCCTCCGTTTTTTGGATGGGAAAAAGATTTCCGATTTTCAACCAAACCATACGACGCAATGTCATGAGTTACCTATCGTTTTCAAAAGTAAATAAACATTCGCTCCGAATTGGTCTGAAAAATGTTTTTTCGAGCTCATTTTATGAGATATGGGCATGCAAGAATGTCCTAGCTCCTCCTGCTGAGCCTTTTCTTTACTCTCACTCTAATTATGTAACTGTAAAATATCTAGTAGACTGATACAGTTAATGCGAGAGACTGTTACTATCGAAACATCTATTTTTTGTGTTGTGTTTTGTTTCTTGAGAAATCTCTCGGTAGTTTTGGAATTTTCTGAGACGCCATTAAATTTTTGATTAAAGGATGTCCGAAAACCGCAGAGGCGATTGATTTTCAAAATGATGAAAAGTCTCTTTCCTGACTTAAGAATTGAGAAAGAATTAGTATTCGAAAGTTTCATCTGTGCCGATTCAGAAACCATCAATGAAAATTAAAGTTGTTTAAAATTTTTGGGCCTCAATTCATGAGTTGAGTACACCCCTTTTAAGGATGTGTTGGCGTTGATTAATTGATTTTTCTCAGGAAAACTTTTGATAGCCCCATTTTGTAAAGAATTTTCCACTTGAGTTTTTTAAAGCGGGGAGTATTTTGATTTTTTTACAACAAAAAAAGTAAGTTGTATTTTTGAGAAATGAGGTGAAAAGGTACCAATTTCCGATCTAGAATTTTTTGTCACCTTTTCGAAAATTGGCGAAGTGTAGACACTCATACTCGAATACTGCCAAAAAACGTTGAAATTTTCAATTATGTAAAATTTTTTATGTTTAATTTCAAAAAAAGTTCAGAATTTCAACAAAACTAGAAATTCACAAGGTTCGTTCCTGAGGGACTTTGGAGAAAAGAATCGAAAAAAAATAGGGTTCTTTTCCATTTTAACCTTAATTTCAGCCTTTGCGCGCGGGCGGTGAATTTGATGTAACAAATATTGACAACATTTTCAATATTTTTAAGGGGAGTAGGCGTATGGCGCGAGGCCTCCCCGGAAATAAGCTGTTTTGACCACTAGAGGCCAAAATTTTGAAAAAAAAGGCTTCATTGGGTGATTGAGAATTTATATGCTTACTTCTATTGCAAAATCTTATTAAAAAGTGATGAGAGATGAATGAGGAGTAGGCTTTTAGTTGCTTTTGGGACGCCTCACTTAGAAAAACCATTTCCTGGCGTAGGTTTTGGGTATCAGATGGCTCTGTAATTAGTTACTGGCAACCTTTCCTTACGAGTTGTTTACTAATCGTATTTGCGGAAAAATACCAATTAAAAATTATTTCTGAAAGTCCAGGGCGTTCTCAGAACCCTTCACTGAACAATGTGATACTAAAAAACGACGCTCCAATTACGATACGCTCACTGTTAATAATCGCGATTTGGATAATAGCAATCACTACAAATATGTGTCGCAGAGTAAAAGGTTTTTGGTAATTGATTCAGAAATTCAAACCTTTTGCACGATATTTTATGCGGATTCAAGACTCAAAATAAATGCCCAGATCTCTATTTCTTTAACTCGTCACATTTTACTCCTTATTCTCAGTTTCCTGATTGTTTTGGTTATTTCTATTTATCTTTGTGGCTCGGTTCTCGCAGATGTTTAGGCTTTACTTTTTGGACAATTTGTTTTTATCATGGTTTAGAAACACGACCCATGTACTTTTTAAATTGGGGAGCGGTGCCTCTTATTTATAGATACATCTTGAACCACCCATCATTGTAAATGATTTGTAAGCAATTCTTCGGAAAAACTGCATGTACATTATATTAGGCTGTTGGGTTATAGGGACAGATGAAGTGTCCACTGAAGTGTTTTCTTTCAAATCAATAACTTAAATAGGGTGAAAGATGCGAACTTTTATTCCGATTGGACCATTTTGAAAAAAATTTCAAGTTGTTTTTTTTAAGATTTACTGTTAAAATAGGTGTATATAAAGGACTTGTAGTTTTATGTTTTGTCGCGCATAATGGGGAATTGGGTCACCAAAATTCTAAAAAATTAGAAAAAAATTTCAAATATGTCAAAACTTTATCTATTCTATTATGGGTGATCGGGCCACCCGTTCAAAAAATATAAATTAAAGGTCAAACGGTAGCCAATCGCTGGGTCAAATGTTTGAGTCACTTTGACGTCTCAAAAGATCCCCCAAAATTGCTTGGAAATGAGCCCACGAAAACTAACAAAAATGAGTAAAAAACACAATAAAAATTCCCAAAAAAAAAGTATCCTAATTTTATATTTTGAGTAATTTTCTTTGGAAACAGTTGAACCTAATTTTCGACCAGAAAAACTCAAAATATCAAAAAGCTGTGAAGCAGATTTTCTTCTTTCGGCATCACCTCAGCTTCAATTTTATGCTTTGGCCAATGTTGATAGGATTTTCATGGGATTGTCACTTCCGGTTAAACTAAAAGCCGATTTTCTAGGAATTCAACAAATAAATTCAAAAGTGTGCTTTCCCTTAAATAACCAAGACATATTTCTCCATCTTTTGTCTAATTTACGTTGAATTCTGAAGAACTAACTAGGAGAGGATATCCGATTTAAGAGGCGAAAATTTCCTTGAAATTCGGCGGTTTTGGCAGTTTCTTAGAAAATACCAGATCCCAGTGTTTAAAATTAGGACTTCCCCTTATTAGGGGATTTGTTTGGGTGCTGCTCAGTAATTTGCTCGTGGGAGAAAATAAGGCGTCTTTTAACTCGAATATTCTTTTGTGGAAGAATTGGAATAGCTGAACTTGTTTATTTTGTCATTATTTATGTATATTGTAGTCCGTGGGAAACTTGAGAAAGTTTACAAAAACTGATTCATTTTTTCTAGAAAATATTATCACATTCAATACCTTTAAAGTGGCATAAAACCTTATTGCTCATGGTATTCTTTTCATTTTTGAACAGTATTACCGTTCATATCCACGTACTCCAAAAATCACATATGCCGATATTTTGATCAGGAAAAAAATTCCCTACAATGATTAAACCAGCATATTTTATAATTCATCTTAAATTCGCCGAAAATTTATTTTTTTGAAAATTCCTTTGCTATTAGTTTAAATATAGGCAAATGAAAGATTGTTTTACAAAAAAAGTATACTCACAGAACCGGACAATGCAATTTCTTGTTTATCTTTTTCTAAATTCTTCTCGATTATCTTATATAAACTTTTTAACACCAAGCAAATTTTACTAATCTTTTTTTATATTTCTCGCAATCACTATTTTCCATGCTGGATTTAATTGCGCGCCATTATTTACATATTGATTTGGAGAAAATTGAACTATTAAAAAGGGGCAAGAATCCTAACAATTATAATATTTGAAATACTGTCCATTTCAATGTTATTTTTCGCTGTGATTATTTATTGCTTCGTGATTTGAGACGTATCTATGTCTATATATTTTAAATAATAAATTTTTTTGCAAGCAATCCGATATTCTAAACTAGTTTTTCGATAGTTATATGAAACTTTTTTTTTAATTGCAATCAATTTCTCGTTTGCTGGATGCGTCGGATACAAGGAAAAATAATACCGAATTTTTGGAGACCGGTGGTGGTCGGGAAAAGTAATACTTGCACCCACAATCCCCTTAAGAGGTTTCCCCAACAGCGATTTGAAAATCTCAAAAATAATTCGATTTTGAAATTTCGTAATACTTTTTTGGACCTTTTATCAAAATAAACTGATCTCATGCGAATTTCGGCTTAATGCTATGGCGAACCACGATTGAGCCAGAAGAAATTCGGATAATAAATTTTTGTGGATTCAAGATAGATCTAACGAAATCTCTTAAAATATCCGAACGGTGTTCTTTGTATTCGGATAAAATGGGGTGTACAAAGGTACAATTTTTAACCACCTCGTTAACACTTAAGATTAAGTTTCTGAATATTTTTCTCAAATTTTCGTATAATTCTGTCATGGCTTTCATGCCCCAAAATTTGTATAAGTCAAAATAAAATTAGCACGGTTACATCTCATGTATGTTTTTTGACATCAAAAGAAATCAATGTCGTAAAATTTTTATACTCATACATTTGAAATGGTGAATTTGTTTGGTGGATACCATATATGTAGGCACCTACATCTCAAAACCATGTATTGCAAAAACCCTTTTCCACTCTCGAATCTTGGTCAGCAAAATTTCGTGTCCTGTTCCCTGTTTCAAATTTTAATTCTAGCCGAATTTTGCGGTTTTCGATATCAGCGGGTTTATCAGTTTTTCATTTTTTTGCTCATTCTGTTTTAGGCCCAATATGCAAGTCTTCGTACAAATCTACACGCGCCACATTTATTCCAACTATTGGAATGTTTTAGAATGCTAATATAAGATTCATACCGGAAAATGTTTTTCATAAAATAGTTTAATTGCAGCGGCTAACCGGCGAGTTTTACTTTTTCCTCAGTTAACTTTCGATAGGAATTTACCATTTCATCTATATTTTCTTGTTAATATTTCATGTGAATGTGCAGGCTCAAATTTCTGATATACTCCAGTTGTACATCAGCTTCATTTGAATCTTCATCTTCGAATCCAGAAATTTCTAACTTTAATCATTTCTATGTTAATTTACTACGCAACTTTCTCTCACCAATTTTTGTCGATTCGCAACTCTAGTAAATTAAATCCCGAGTATTTATGCGACAACTTGTCAAGGATATCCAAGAGGTTTTTATGGAATGCCACCATTTTCTAGTTCTGGCGATTTTGAAATACGAATTATTCAAATCGATTATCAATTTAACTCCTAGGTTTTGCCCAAAATACCTTTTTCAAAAACGAAAGACAGTAAGACCAAAACATAGTTTTGTCTTCAAAAAATTTCAATATACCTATCATAAATACCTATAATTTACATTAATTAAAACCCGTAATACCAGAGAATACTCAGTAAATACAGAATTACATACTGCTTCCAGTAATATGTTTCCAGATCAATGAGACTCCGAACTCTCGATGACCTACTGAATGCAGTAAGAACCGAAATCGATCTTCTTTATTTAAGGTATTAACGTCACCGAAAACGGGGGGTGGCTTGGTTCCCTACTTGGTTTTCTAACCCACGAAGGCGATCTATTTTAACCTCATCCGCCCAACGCGGTAAATGACACCTCTTCCGCGATAGACATTTAGGGGAACCGATGTATGGTAACGTAGTATAGTATAGTTCCGGTTATATTCGCGCTAGGTAAACTTTTTGTAAGAATTTTAAAGACACAAAAAAACTTACATTCCCCTGAAAAGTTTTGGGCACAGGTACAGAGGCTTTTTTAATTATTCTTAACCCTTATTGTATTATTCAACTGATGAAGTGTTGTTTTTAAATGTAAATGAACCCACGGCCCCAAAACACTCATCCTCCATAGGACATCTCTCTCTTGGCAACTAGTTGGCTAAAATCGAGTCTACGAGTTAAATTGACGCCAGTCTGCCACATCGCTGCTACCCCCTTAAGGGCAGACCTCGGCAAGTGTGGCTCTACCCATAAGTTTGATATTACTGATTTAAGGGGGTACCCGTCGTGAAAAAAGACGATTTTGTGATTTTTGAGACCAAATATCTGGAATACTACACACTTCAGGGTCTAATAGTTTAATATAATGTAAAATTTAAATAAAAATCTCGCATCCTAAAATACAATTGAAGGTCACTGATTGCTCAACCAATCAGGAACTAGCTTCAAAATAGAGTGATATTTTATCTTTAAAAGCCTACTCCTCCGTTTTTTGGATGGGAAAATTATTTTCCGATTTTTTCAACCAAACAATACGTACGCAAGTCAGTTACTATCGTTTTCAAAATTTGTAATAAATTCGCTCCAGAATTGGCTAAAAACGTTTTTTCGAGCTCATTTTAAGAGTATCATGCAAAAGCCTACTCCTCCTGGATTTTTTACTCACATATTTGTAACGTAAATAATCAAGTAGCTGATAAGTTTGCGGAGACCTGTTACTATCGAAACATTAATTTTTGTGTTGTTTTGTTTCTGAAATCGGTAGTTTGAATTTCTGAGACGCCATAAATTTTGATTAAAATGCCGAAAACCGAGACGATGTATTTTCAAAATGATGAAAAGTACTTTCCTGACTAAGAATGAAAATATAGTAATTCACAAGTTTGTTTCAAATGGTCCATATTTTCAGAAAAAAATCATGAAAATAAAATTGTTAAAATTTTTTGGGCCTCAATTCATGAGTGGTACCCCCTTAAGAAATCGCGTTTGGTTAGAAATCATACAATATGTGTCGCAGAGTAAAAAGGTTTTATAATTCAGAATCAAACCTTTTGCCGTTTTATGGGATTCAAGACTCAAAATAAATGCAGATTCTATTTCTTTACTCAATTTTTCTTTTCTCAGTTTCTCGATTTTTGTATTTCTTTTATCTTGTCTCAGTTTCTCTCGTGTTAGGCTTTTACTTTTGACAATTTGTTTTTTCATGTGTTTTAGAACACGAGTACTTAGCGTCCTCTTATTTATAGTACATCTTGACCAATCATTGTAAAGATTATGTAAAGCAAATTCTTCCGGATGATAATTTTGCATGTACCATTTTATAGCTTTCTTATAGGGACCAGATGAGTGTCCACTGAGTGTTTCTTTCAAATCAATAACTTTAATAGGGTGAAAATGCAACTTTTATTCCGATTGGACCATTTTGAAAAATTTCAAGTTGTTTTTTAAATTACTGTCAAATGTGTCTATAAGGACAAGCTAGTTTTTATGTTTTGTCGCGCATAATGGAATTTTCCCCAAAATTCTAAAAAAATAGAAAAAATTTCAAAATATGTCAAAAACTTTATCTAATTTTTTATGGTATTTTCAGCAACAATAAATTAAGGGGGTAGCATTCGTATCAATTTTAGGTCACTTTGAGGTCTCAAAAGTCCCCCAAATTGCTAGGAAATGCCCAGAAAACTAAAAATGAGTAAAAAAACCAATGAAAATTCCCAAAAAAAAGTTCGAAATTTTCATTTTTTGAGTAATTTTCTTTGGAAAACATTGAAACCTAATTTTCGACCCAAAATATCAAAAGCTGTAAGAATTTCTTTCTCGGCATCAACCTCAGCTTGCAATTTGAATTGCTTTTGCCGCTGCGAATTTGATAGGATTTTGGGATTTTCACTTCCGGTTAACTAAAAGCCGATTTTCTAGAATTCAACAAATAAATTCAAAAGTGTGCTTTCCCTTAAATAACCAAGACATATTTCTCCATCTTTTGTCTAATTTATATTGAATTCTGAAACTAAACCTAGGAGGATATCCGATTTAAAGAGCGAAAATCCTGAAATTCGGCGGTTTTTGGCAGTTCTAGAAAATACCAGATCGTAGTTTAAAAATAGGCTTCCCCTTAAGGAGGTTCCCAACAGCATGAAAAATCTCAAAATAAATTGGATTTTGAAATTTCGTTAAATACTTTTTTGGACCTTTTATCAAATAAACTGATTCATGCGAAGTTCGAGCTTAATCGTATGGCGACCACGATTGGCCAGAAGAAATTCTGATAAATAAATTTTTGTGGATTCAAGATAGATCTACAAAATCTCTCAAAATACTCGAAGGTGTCTTGTATTCGGATAAAATGGTGTACAAAGGTACAATTTTACCACCGCTAACCCTTAAGATTAAGTTTCTGAATATTTTCAAATTTTCGTTAATCTGTCATTGCTTTCATGCCCAAAATTTGTATAAAAGTCAAAATAAAATTACACGCTACATTATTATGTTTTTTTGACATAAAAAGAATCATTCTAAAATGTTTACTCATACATTTGAAATGGTGTCGTTTTGTCCATATATGTAGGCACCTACATCTCAAAAATGTTTAATTCAAATTTTCCACTCTAATCTTTGTTCAGCAAAATTTCGTAGTCCTGTTCTGTTTCAAATTTAATTTCCTTTATTTTCGAATTTTTGCGTTTTTCGATATCAGCGGGATTTATCAGTTTTTCATTTTTTTGCTCATCTTTTTTAGCCCAATATGCAAGTCTTCGTACATCTACACCACATTTATTCCAACTATTAAATGTTTGATGCTTATAAAATTCATCCGGAAAATGTTTTTCATAAAATAGTTTAATTGCAGCTAACCGGGAGTTTTTTACTTTTTCCTCAGTTAACTTTCGATAGGAATTTACCATTTCATCTATATTTTCTTGTGTGAAATGTGGCTCAAATTTCTGATACTCAAAGTTAGACTCAGCTTCATTTGAATCTTCATCTTTCGAATCAGAAATTTCTACTTTAATCATTTTATGTTAATTTACACGAACTTTTTTCCAACTTTTCCCGATTTCAACTCTAGAAATTAAAATGATATTTATGCGAAATTGTCAAGGATATAAGATTTTATGGATGCACCTTTCAGTCTTAATCGATTGAAATACGAATCAATCGATTTCAATTTTAACTCCTAGGTGCCCAAAATACCTTTTTCAAAAACGAAAGACAGTAAGAACCAAAACAATTTGTCTCAAAATTTCAATATACTAATAATATATAACGTCACCTAAACGGGGGTGGCTTGGTTCCTACTTGGTTTTCTAACCCACGAAGCTATCTTTTAACCTCATCCGCCCACGCTGTGATGACACCTCTTTCCGCGATAGACATTTAGGGGACATTATAGTAACGGTAGTATAGTATAGTTCGTTTATATTTTCGCCGCTAGTAAACTTTTTTGTAAGAATTTTAGAGAACAAAAAAACTTACATTCCCCTAAAAGTTTTCTGGGCAGTAAGGACTTTTTAATTATTCTTAATTTGTTTATGTGTGTGTTAATGTAATGAACCCACTTTTGCCCAAAACACTTACAGTGACCCTGCAGGGTACAGTACGAGAACACGTTAAAGATGTAAATATTTTTTTTGGGAAGTACACCGAATCCTAAATAAGTTGTATAACTTATAATTCTATGAGCTAAAAGGGCAGGTCTAGATTATGTGGTTCAACCGGTTGGTTTGATTTTAATTTCTTTTATATTTTAAGGTTATATTCTTAAAAATACTTTTTGCATCAAACTTTTTTTTGTTGAAATTTCTTGTTAGAGTACAGGAACAGAAAGGAACAATTTTGACAATATACAATTTACAGACAAAAAATCTTCAAAAAATTTGGTTATGGTACAGAGTATTTTAAAGCCACGTTTTGCACGGAAAACGATGCTCCTCTAATTTTTCAAGGTTACCATATGATTGAGGATCATAAATTATCAAGTTTGAAGAGTCCAAAAATGTGTAGGGATAAATTATATTTGCACCACGAACCATTAGTTCTCGTAAAATATCAGTAGATTGTATGTAGGCAATTCTTTGGCAGCTACGACACTCCAATTTGATAGAAAAATCTGATTTTATGCCTTTCTGTATATAATTAAAAAATTGTTCGTGAATTTGTAATGTAAAAATTTGTTGGCCACCATGATTCTGAATTTTCAAAAGCTTTGGATACAATGAGGTTGATGCATTATCGTTTTGAATCTAAAAATTAAAATTTTAACGACTTTTAACATAGAAATCTTATGGAGCTCAAAAATGGAAAAAACGTCTTTAAATCAATGATTTTGTAATATGACCCCTTGAGAGGTCATATCTAAATTATATTTTAATTCAATTTTTATTGAAGCTTCAAGGGTTCCGTCCCCAAAAAAAAAATACTCAGAATAACTAAATCGGACAAAAAAAATCGATTGGTTGTGGGTCTCGCTTCTCTGGAGCCTGGTAGGCTTAAAGGGCCGCGCTGAAGGTCAAAACACAAATTTACTAAAAATCCTTAAAAAATATCTGGAGTTTTAATGTTCTTTCACCATTAACGTCTCGCAAAATGAAGCTCTCTTAAATTAACAATAAAAACAATTTTTAATTCGTATATTTTGGAAGTTATCGTAAGAACATATTTCAATTTTAAGAAGGATCCTAGACCTTTATTCAAAACACTTATATTCCGATATGTTATTCTCTGAAATCTTACGCTTGACACTGTTCAGCAAGGGATTATGCTTAATTATTTCAGAACGTATAATTTCTTTTACGGGAGCAGCGTCTTTTGAATCAAGAGAATTTTGCACCCTCACCTAAATATACCAAACTCGACAAATTTCCCAGTCAAAAAGAATTTTTGAACGAAGCTTGCAGGGAATGATTAAGGGATATCTGATAAAGAATCAATAGTATTTTTAAAGTTTATTTTTATAGAGGCATATTTCTGGTTATATATAGGTTTCAGAGAAATTGTTTGGTATAAAAAATGCCAAACTTTAAAAACTCAAAAATGGATGAAGAAAAAAATCTTGTTTGAAAAATATTTTACCAAAACTTCTGAAAAGAGATTCATAAGATTCACATATCGAGAAAAAATGTCGGGCAGGGTATTTCAGAGATTTGATTATTGAAACCATCGTAGATAATAATATTCCATTTTATCCTTTGATAGAATCTATAACGAGGAAAATAAATACTGGAGCAGGTACTTCTAGAGGATTTGATTATTGAACCATCCCTAGATATTATATCGATCATTGATCCTGTAGGAATCTGCGATACTGAAAGTTCAGATGAAACATATTTTCAGATACAAATTTTTCAGATGAAACAAAAGTTTTGATGGACAATTTTTAGATGAGCAAATTCAGATAAAAAAAATCTAATGAAAAAATATTTTGAAAATATATGCTATTATGAAGCAACGCCAGAATGTTTGAAATAAAATTAGAGAGTGACTAAAACTGCTAACTATCTTTTATCGCGCGCCAAATTTCTTGCGTGCGCCACTTAGTTGCTCATATAAACCGTTCTGACAATAATTAAGATAATCCCTCTAACTCAGTTCAAGCTATGATTCAGAGAATAACATATCGGAATATAATTGGTTTTGAATAAATAGGTCTAGGATCCTTGTGTTGATTCGAAATATTGTTTTTTTACCGATACTTCCAAAATATACAGAAATTGAAATTGTTTATTTTTATTAAGATAGAGCCTTTATTTCGCGTCTTAATTGATAAGAAATTAAAAAATTCGATTTTTATTTTAAAGGATTTAGTAAAATTTTGTTTGGACCTTCAGCGCCTTCTAATTAGCTAACCAGCATCACAGAGAAGCGAGACAACCACTATCGATTTCTTTTGCCTATTTATATTCGAGTATACTTTTTTTTTAGGAGGACCGACCCCTTAACCCGTGTGACACAACACCATATATAGTGACTGCATATTTAAATCAGTCTAAAATATGCCAAAGAAACCATCGTAGAATTGTCTCCTTCGCAACACATTTTATATAGAAGTTGCAAGGATTTCAAAAATGACTTATTTCTTCTTGGAAATTTTGTTCAAATTTTACAGGAGGGTTGATATTTGTGACTATTTTTTCTCAACTTTTACCTCTAAAAAAATAAAATGCGACCTATTGCGTCAATTAAAATTGAAATAGCCAGTTTTAAGGAAATGTCTTGCCAATGGTTGACACTCAAACAAAGATTATTGGTATACAGAGACAGATTTTTTCAGATAGTGAATATTTCAAATTTCGATTTTAAGTATTTCACGAAAATATGTTTATTATTAAAAAATTAATCGACAATTAAATATTGTCCACCAGAGTCGACTTGATTAGTATATCGACCCAGAAAATATATCAGGAAGTGGTACTTAATCTGCTTTAATAGGGGAAAAAAACCTTTTTATGAAAAATGTGATTTTTATCAAAATTTTAAAACCTATTTAAAATAATTTTTTGATTGATTATATATAATCAAATCAGAAAAACGATGACATAGGTCAGATCATTGTGCTCCATCCAAATACCAAAATAATTTGTGAACACCAACTGTGAGCTGTGTATCACTGATATGCTGTACTTGCTACTTATCAGTAAATTTTCTAGAACAAAATCAAATTCCTTAGAATCAAATGTCGATGCAAAATATATATCTTTGACTTCCTTAATGCAAAAAAAATGAAAACTCTAACTACTTGGCTTTCTTTAATAGGTGTTCCTAATATAGGTGTCGGTGCCTTGGCGGAAACTTTTTCTTTTCTTGCTCACACGGGTTAAGGGATACCCCACCCATTTTAGTGATTTCCAGACGTTTGCTGAGGCTTAATTAAAAAGTATGCTTGAGTTCAGTTCTGAGACCCAGGAGATATTCTCTCTGAATTTTTCGAAAAAAATAACAAAAAGTTTTTGGTATGATCGAACCGGTATTTTTTACCGGCCAAAAAAGTCATTTTTTCACTTTATCTCTTCGATTATTTAGCGATGATATTATAACATAATTTCTGATTTTTTGTGAGCATACCTAAAATTGTTAGTTAAAAAAAATTATCGCTCAGAATTATATTTTTTTCTTTATTTGCCTACGAATCACTGATATAATACCTCAAAATGGGCTGTTTTTGGGTACCCTGAGCGCTAGTTCCAATTTCATTGAGCACAGTGATGCAATTTTTTCGCGTGAAAGCCACTTTCTTAAAATTGCGAGTTCAATGATTTTTATTGCGCTCCATAATTTTGCTATCTTTATAGTTATGGTTTTAAAATGCGCAGTCAAGTTTGGGTTACAGTCCACAACCTCTAACTGGAACAACCCCTAAACTGGAACACTTTCTTAACTGAAAGCGCTTTTTTAAGGTCGGTCGAATTGTCTCTAACTGGAACAGTTAAAAAATGTGCTTTTTAACTGATCTATATTTACAGAGAGAAACAGCAATATAAAACAGTTCAATGAGAACACAAATCCGAAAACATTCCCTTCGTAATTTGCCAGAATGTTTTGAAGAAAAAATGGCCTGGTTCGAATTCACGAGTGAAGAAAAATAAAAAGTTGCTAATAAATTGAATACTGTGTGATCAAATTTCTAACATATCTTACAACATTAAGATAAACTTTGTAATTGCTTCTGGAAATTGTCTGGTCTCGATACTTTCGAAATCAAATGTTTTCAGAACTCACAAAATTTTGAAAAAATTATTTCGTATCATTCCCTATGCTGAACATGATTTCAGAACTGAGAATCCGACAGATTCTATACAGCCCAGGGCCGAAGAAGAAATTACAAATTCTGAGAAATGTTTGTGTTAAAAGAAATCAAATTTTGACGCAATAAACAAGTGTGTTTAGCGATTTAGATAATTCGTGTAACAAGAAAACCAAGGCAACACTTATAACAAGTATTTTTTCAAAAAAACGAGACAATATCTGCCTGTGTATTTGACTTGTGTATAATATAAATTTGTTTACACAAAACTTCTGTCATTACCAAGAATTACACCAAAAATAAGCATTTATATGCAATGTAAGCTTTGTAAAGCAAATTTATAGGGGTTATCTTTAACTGGAACACTTCCCTCTAACTGAGAGACGCTTTGTAGGTCGGTAAGGTTACCAGTTAAAGTTGTGGACTTACCGTCACAAATTTGCAAAATATGTTTTTTTCTTAGTTTGCAAAATTATTTTTTGGAAAACAAAATTTTCATTTTATATAGTATCCACATTAAAATTTAATGTGGCAAAAATTAGTCAGATCCGATGTCAAAATCACGAGAATTCAGTCAATTATTGAAAAAAATACTTTAGAAAAAAATCAAATTTTGCAAATTTATCTAAGAAACCATTTATTTTCTTATTTTCGAAAATTAAATTTTTATTTTTTTTTTTCGAAGATTAAATTAAGAGTAACTAACTGTTAACCAAAAAGTAGCGTCAACGGGTAAAACTTGAAAGTTACAGACAAATAGAAGGAAACTTTATATCTGTAGAATAAATAGGATAATTTTGGAATTTTTTTTACCATCGAAAATTTTTTTTAAATATTTTGGAGATGAAACCGATAACAAAATTTAGAATGAGATAAATCAATTAGTCTTCTACTTATGTCTGAGAGCCGAAAATAAACTCCGTGGGGTACTCCCTTAAGAAAAGAATTTATGTGCTCTACTGGGTATACCTTTTGCTCAATTTCGATTTCGAACCTTAAACCGGTCATCAAACGGTACTGCATAGTGCGTTTAAACGGACAGTTTGAGTCGCCAAATTTTCCTCTTAAACACGCTGGCAGGGATTTTTGCTCTGACCTCGTCCTAAGGGGTTGTCCGTTTAAACGCACTATGCCGTACCAGTATTGAATTAAAAAAAAATAAGTCATGCAGCTTACATTTTCTCCACGATTTATTTTTTTCGATTATAGGTTTTCCAGAAGAAAATTAAACTGTAGGCGAAAGCGATTAACTGCAAAATACTGTAGAAGAGACCTTTCCGGGTTTTCAGAAACAGTGCGTATGTTTCGCTCATCATGGCTGCTGAGAAAGATGTTCTGTCAAAGTTGTCTGAGCGGACGTTTTTGAAAATTTTCAAAACGTCCGCTTAGATGCACAGAGAGAAATTTTAGTCGAAAAAATTAATAGTGAAGCTAGTGAGAGCTGTAATTATAAGTCAAATCGTCAGCATGAACAGCCATATCTACTGTTATAATTTGAACTTGATCAAATAAAATTTTGACAGTAACTCGAAGGATCAAATTATTTTCATGGTCTTTAAAATAAACAAAATTTCTTACATTCAATACAATTTTAAAGTTTTATGAACGGTTTTTTTATCCTTTTAGACACACTTTTTTGCGACATTCCTTTCGTTTGTTAAGCACAGTTCTTACCGACACATGAAAATCATACATTACTGTTAGTTGCATTAACCTGAATTTCGTCGTTTGGTTCATTTGTTGGTTGATTTAATTCTTCAAATTCGATAAATTCTTCTTTTATTTTTTTCTCTTCAATTAATTCAGCATTCTTATTCGTGGTATTTTTACGTTTTTGACCAGTATTAGAAACTACAGAAATAACGTCTTTTGAATCATTTTCTTTGATACGAAAATCTTCAATTTCTGTTATCACTTCTGATTTTAAATTTAGATCAATTATTTCTTCATGTTTTATTAACTCTGAATTCTCATCTTGAGTATTTTTACTTTTTTGTCTAGTCATAGAGAGTTCCTCAAAAATTACTTCTGAATCTTTTTCTTCAATTTCTGTTATAACTTCTGACTTTAAATTTAGATCAATTATTTCTTCATTTGGTTCATCTTCTGAAATTACTTTATTTCGAAAAGTTGTACCTCGTGATATGTAAAAATTGACCTGTGTATTAAGAATTTTTAAAACAACCCTGTACTGAGAGAAGTGCCAATCAGCACATAACTATTTTCAAAAATCAAATTTAATTCTCCGTACATGCCACGAAGTGATCATTCGACTAATTTTAAAGCTCGAACAATTTTGAGTGAATTAAATTACTACTGAAGGCTAATTCAATTAATAAATTCGCATTTAATATCCGACTTAGCTGTAAATATGTGATTTTTTACTAAAAATAGCTCTTAACCCAAACTTATTTTTTTTAACATTTATTGATTGGACCATTAAATATCTTTATCGCTTTTGAATAGAAATAATATCATTATTTTGAGTGAGAAAGGTCTTTAAAATTACGAAAGAAAATATTTTTCAAGTGTAAAAACGCATTTAATCTTTTCGAGTTTTACGATTTCAACTTAACCAAATGGCTATAATTCACGAACCAAAAAAGCTGAAATAATTATTCTTGGAATTTACAGAATTGTGAAAAACTTAAAAAATTAACAGTTGCATAAAATTCATGTTACTATAATAACGAGCGCTTTAAATGACCACTGAGTGCCAATCGGCACTTTCCAAGAACACGGGGAAACTACGTGACGAATATTGGGAAGACCTAAAAAATAAGCAGCTCACCTATTGAATTTTTACCCGGTTTCAAAATTGACGCACTAGTATTCGCTAATATTATTTCTTTACTCGCCATTTGTTTTCCTAGTTTTTCTCGAATAAGGCGTTCAGTTTTAGCATTGCTTGCTTTAATTGTTTCTAGAACACAATGTTTGAGCGTATTCTTATTAATAGTACATCTAGACCAATCATTGTAAAAATTATGTAAAGCATATTCTTCTGGATAATATTGTTGCATGTACCATTTTACAGCGTTTGCATAAGGATATTTTTCATCTGAGTTTCTATAAGCCAATTTCTTATACTGATTTCCTTTTAAATGTATAGATAAAATAGGGTGGTGAATTCAATATGATTAACATATTTTTTAAATTATTTTAAAATTTATTTTGAGCTCTCTAGCGCTATTTTTACAAGTTCAGGACAATAGAACATTATTGATATTATATAAAACTACGGATCTATAATGCTCGAGAAATATAGTAAGTATACAGTATGTGTTTTTTTTNTTTTTTTTACTTGCGAAATGAAAATTGTCATTTAGGTAATTACGGCCAATAAAAAAATGGTAACTAGGTGGATTATATTTTCAAACCCTTGACATCGGCTATAAATTCGCTTTCAAAATAAAATCTACCTAGTTACCATTTTTAATTGGCCGTAATGACCTAAATGACAATTTTCATTTCGCAAGTAAAAAAAACACATAATGTACATGTAGTATGTTATAATGTAGATGTACAGCCTGATTTTTTTTTAATTGTCATTTTTTTTCGTCCAGTGGGTAGACAGTGACATTTTACTATCTTTTGGCTTCAATTTTGTCTGTCTACCCACCGGACGAAAAAAAGTGACAATTAAAAAAACTCAGGCTGTATTTACAATATAAGACTATAAAATTTAGAGACAGAGACCAATGAAATCACAGGATTCTTGAGATAAGTCGACAATCGTGTGATGTGATTGGACACTGTCGTTTCTTGTGACGTCATAGTGAAAACGCAGGAGTATTGATAATCTTTGATATAATATAGACTATATTGTTTAATCTTGCAATACACTAAATTTTATCAGTCTTATATAGTTAGCATGTCCACCATTAATATCGACTTATAGAAATAATGGGTGAATTGTTCTGAAACTTCTTGGGGGTTAATAATCTATGAAAAAATGAAAAAAAAAATTATGAAAAAATTTTTTGGTCGTCACGTGATCAAAATATAGTGATTTTTCGTATTTTCAAATTTAATTATTTTAAAACAAATGCCAAATCGATAGTTTTTGGGTCAAAACCACTTATTAATGAAATTAACACACTTTTTGTAAAAAAAATAAAAAATTTGAAAATTATGATTTTTCGGCTCTCAAACCTCGATTTTTCGAGAAAAAAAACGTAAAAATAAGAAAAAAGGGATGCCCGTTTGATCGGACAAAAATTATTTTATTATCAAATTAACCGCCTTGTTGAACTTAGTTATGTACAGTTTTTGGTCTCAGATAAATGGTGTCATATTACACTTTTTTGAGCATTTTTAAAAAAAATTCTGAGTATTTTTCTACAACTGGAAAAAAAAATTCAAAATTCAAAAAAAAAATATCAGATCAAGTATCAAGATCAGTAGGGCACAACCTTACGGTGAAAAAAAATTAGCTTCCGGGGACCTCCGGAGAGTGGTTTTGACCACGAAAAAC
>SCLH01001085.1:183673-204407 GCA_004367855.1 Oikopleura vanhoeffeni | reverse complement strand
AGGTCATTCTTTCAGCAAACTAGCAAGATGCTGATACTCTCCAGAAAAAACATGTTGTAACGTGTTTACATGCAGGGGCTCTCGTCTCACGGTCATCTTACAACATACAGAAATACTGATACAATCGCACCTACGCAACACACAAAGATTTAATAAGCGCCTCAAGAAACACTAATAAACTCTTTTCTCTGTCATTTACATCAGTTTTTTGAGCTTTTTTTTGTGTCAGGCTAGAAAACACAATACAACATTTTCCCTGAGATTTTTTTCAAATTTTTGCTTTGACGGCCAAAAAACGAAACAAAAATTATTTGATTTATTTATGATTTGAATTAAAGTGCGCCAATTTGTTTTCTTTTGACGCTACGAGTTTAAATTGCACCAAAATCCTTAAAAAACTGTTTGAATTTACGGAAATAATATATTTGAAAGCATTTTGTCAATTTTTTTTGGTTTCTAAAATTTTTGAATTCAAAATAAAATGAAAAGTTCACATGGCCCCCAGAGACGCCGAATCAAAATTTCGAAAAAAACTCTCTAATGCATTGTCAAACAAGTCCTTGTGCTTTCAGATGCAGTATGAGCCGAAACTGTATCTCCTAAAAAAAATATTTTATTTCTTTGCGTAGTTTTTTGTCCAGATATTTTTTCCGTTTGTCTCATCATTTTTAATTTAAAAACTTAGAATTTTTGACCGCTGCGCACCCTAATTTGTGTTGAGGCTTTCTTCGGAGCCCTGACACAAACAAAATAATAAAAACAGGTGAAAATGAAGGAGAAGATACGTCTGAGTTTTTTTAAGAAGCTTTTTTAAAAGCGCGTAGGTGATATGTATCAGATTACTGTTAAATTCAATAATTACCGCGACAGGTGTTCTGTTAGTTACAAAATGTTTTTGGAATATAACTTCTTGCTTAGTTCGGCGTGTGAAATGGCCTCGGTAGAGGCTCAAATTTGCGACCACCCAAACTCCTTAACCCACATACTTCCAGCGCTGGCCATATCTGGCCCAACAGCTGATCTTTCGATCTGCTCCATTTTCTATCAAGTTAACTTCTCTTCCAGAAAACATTTATATTAACAATGATCCGTTTTCTGAAATCTCTATCTTTTGGCTTATTTATCTTTTCTCTATCTTTTGTAGTTCTGAGATAAACGCACACTTTGTCTCGACCCGGAATCGGTGGGCCCTGAAAAATCAAGAGATTTGAACTTGAAAAAAAATAGATTTATGAACTTTGGCCACCGTGATTTTAGATATTTTATGTGTCAAAAAATGAAACATAAAAATATTCATAAAACAATATTTTTCTTTCTTTTTTAATTTACACACATCAAATTTTTCGATTTTCTCTCGAAAAAGGTAATTTCTTGTAAAAAATATCATACTTATTAAGTATTTGTGCCAAAACAACACTCATGTACCTCTAAACCAAATATTGAAATGATACTGTTACTTTTGAACACCTGGTAAAATCGACCCAACATCGGTCGCGAACTAGTCTTTCTTGTTATTTTTTGTTGTCGCACCAAACTTGATGAAAAGTACTTAGACGGTTGTATTAGACAGCGAAAAAAATACTCGCAAAAGTCTGTTACGGAGGCAAATTATCGGGGTTTTTTTTTATATTTATATGACAACTTGATGTTTCTAACCGTTTTCTCAATTGAAAAAGGTTTAGTCCAATCTTATTTCACGAGTAATTATGTCCAAACAAAAATTCACGTGAAAAAAACCGAAAAAATATTAATTTTAATTTTTTTTCTATCAAAATAATTGTTGAAGCTATTGAATAAATAGTTTATATTTTCGTTAACTTTAACTTGGATAAAATATGATTTAAAGTCAGGTGGCCAGATTGGCCACCGCTGAGTACTTCACTGTTCATAACTTCTGAGTATGTGGGTTTTAGGTGGTTGCGATAACTCGGAAGATTTCAATCAATATAAATAAAGAAAGTAATAAGTTAGATATTCTTAAGCTTATTATACTAGTAGTAGGTAAGCTGATATATATTATTTATAAATTTTCATCAGATTTTTTCTGACTTATGCTATTTTGTTTTTAAAAATTCTCTGGCTTAAGGGGTGGAGGGGGCGACCTTTATAGCCGTTGCGAACATTAATTTGCAAATTTTATATTTTTTTCTCAATAAAGTGACCTATTAATTTAAAATTAATTGTTTTTAAAAATCCGTATTTTAAAAAAGTTTCGAATTTTTGAAAAAGTTGTTCGGTCTAGCTCGAAAACTAAGAAGATATGGAGTTCAAACCAAAAAAATGAAAAATCAGCATAGCTGTTTTAGTATTATAGTTGAATCTTATATCAAAATAAAAAATAATCATTTTTGACTCACTGTCCAATTTTGTCTAGCGTATGCCATGTTCATGGGTCAGTGTGAGAGACACAGTGCCCTATTTTAAATTCTGTTTAAAAATTATTTTTTTTATATTGTTTTAGGGGGTTGCCAATAAGTCCTGCCAGATTGTCATTTTTTCAGAGCGATAATGAAAGAAAAAAAATTCATGAAAATGATTTTTTTTATTTTTTATCCTTTCATAAAGTTCCATTCTTGCAAAACGTTTATTTTTTAATTTCTTAACATAACTGACTATCTGTGAAAGGACTAAAAACCACTTTTCATTAACTCCGACCATAGAAATTTTTTTTGAAGACGATATTTAATAAAACTTCAGACATCCTTGATATGAAAGTTTTTTTCCCATGAAAAATGGTAAAAATTGGCAAAAAGTAGGAGAAAAACACTTTCTTGCAGATAAAAATTGACCTTCAATTGCGTTTTGATATAAAAAAATGTTCTTACTATCTAAAGAAATGGCGCCTAATTACACCACAATTTTATTTGGATTTTTTGACCAGCATTAAACATTTTTTAAAATATTTAGTGCCAAATGGCACTTATCGGAGTTGTACAGCCGGTGTTAAAATTTCATCGATAGGTTTAGAAATGAAAATCGCACACGACCAACTCATTAGTTGACATTACGGTGTTTAATAGATACATAACAATTAAATTAAGTTGATTTTTCATGATAATTTCAAAAAAAACACAAATTTACAAAGTTTGGATATGATATTGCGGAAAATTTTCATTAATTTTCCATAAGTTCGACAGAAGATGAAAAAGAAGATTTTATGATTTTATCAAGCGGCTGGTCAGAAATATGTAGGCGTTTTGAAAAAAGTTAAAGTAACCTTTTTTTCGTTTTTTGTCACAGATTGAAATATAAAAAACAGAAAAAATTTTTGGCCGAAAAATACAGAAAATTTTCATATTTCTTTGATTTTTTTCAAATTTTTACGATTTCAAAAAATGAAAACTCGAACCAAATCTTCCTAAAATGAATAAAATAATTTTTATCAAGCTGAAAACATATTTATATCGGTTACAGATTAACTTAATAAGCATAAAAACATATACTGATTATTTATTTTCGTACGTTATAATGGACTCCAGTTCTGCAAGGTTATGACACCCCCTTAAGTATAATATTCCTTTCGATTGTCTTGTAACTTTCAAAGTTGAAATCCGTTGACGCTGATTTTTGTTGCATGAGTTCACTTTGAATTCAATCTTAAAAAAAAATTTGTTAAATTTCGAAAAAAAAATTCTGAAATTTTCCTCTAGATTGATAAAATCGACCGTATTTTTCAGAAGCAAAACTTTGATACGCATAAACATAAACTATAAAGGAAAGCGAAATATGGAGCGCATAAAAATCATGAGCTCGCAATTTTAAGAAGTTGCTTTTTTCCGCGAAAATTAAGCTTTACTGTGCTCCAAATGAAATTGATACTGCGCTCAGGGTACCAAAAACAAGCCATTTTGGGACGTTATCAGTTGATTGTAGGCAAATTAAAGGAAAAAATATAGCTGAGCGCATAACTTTTTTTTTTACTAACAAATTTTAGGCTATGCTTCATAAAAAATCAGAAAATTATGTTAATACATCCGCTAATGAAATTGAAAAGATTCAAAGTCGAAAAATGACTTTTTGGACCGGTTAAAAACCGGGACGATCATCAAAAACTTTTTTGTTACTTTTTTCGAAAAATTCAGACAAATATCTCCTGGGTCTCAGAACATGAAACTTCAAGCAGTTTTATTCAGCTCAAAACAAACGTTTTGAAAATCACTAAAATGGCGTGGGGTACTCCCTTAAGGGTAGCAGCGATGTGGCAGACTGGCATCAATTTAACTTACGAAAATAATTAGTTGGTTATTTTTTTGTGCTTGTTATCGTTAGCTGAACCAGAAAATGTGTATCAGCTATTACAATCATTTTTATATATTTTAGGAAAGATCTTGAGTTTCGAACTTTTTATTTATGAATTTTCGTAAAAGTTTCAAAAAAAATTCAAAATATTATTTTAAAATTTCACCCCAATTTTTTTTTTTTTTTTTTAAATTTTGTGGAATAAAAAGAAAAAATAGCCACTATTAACTTTTTTCTGCTTTGTTTACATATTTTCTGAATGCTGTTTTAAAAAAATCATACATGTTCATTTCGTCATTTTTTTGTCGACTTTTTTTAGAAATATTATTGAAAAATTTTTTAGCAAATCAAGTCCAAATTTTTTTATTAATGCTTTTTAAATTCTCCTGAAAAATCAGCGGATCAGTTGTGTTATTGTCTGGTATCTATTGATTTCCGTTATTTTCAACGATGGAAGGGGTCAATCGAATATCGTTTTGAACTACTGATGAAATTTACAACACTTGCTTGTGACACCGGTTCGTGCCATTTGGCAGCAATTTTAATGAAAAATTTCATTTTTTTTCGAAAAATCTATATAAAATTGCGGGTGTAATAGGCTACTTTACTTTTAAAATCAGGACATTTTTTTCATATTTTTAAACTCAATTGAACGTCAATTTTTTTCCTAAAAAGCATTGTTTTTCTCTATTTTTCATGGGAAAAAAAAATCATTCATATTTAAAGGAATTTTCATGTCTGGATATGTTCTCCCACTAATTAGTGCATTACACCCGAAAAATGTCTGAAGTTTTATAAATTCGCCTTTTAAAAAAAAATGCCACATCGGGTTCAAGTTGGAAATGGAGTTGTAATGAAAAGCTGGTTTTTGATATTTTACCAGATACTTAGTATGTTGGAAATTAAAAAATATAAACGTTTGCAAGAATGAACACTTTTATTGAAAGATGAAAAAATAAAAATAAAAAATTTTCACATTTTCTTTTCTTTCAAAAATCACTCGAAAAAAGTGTACCCAATCCGCCACATCGCTGCTTACCCCCTTAAGCCTATCGGCTGTTGAATCAGATTGAAATTGTTATGCAATTGAGGATGAGAAGATAGGTTTGGAAAGGGTCTCGAAAATCCAGTACACTTGGCAATGAGAGCATTCTAGGGCACTTTTTAAAAAATCTGGTAGGAAGTGTTTTTCTAAATTTTAAATTATTTTGATAGTGATTATTGGTACTGGCCGGATGAAAAAACCAGAGAGGAGAATAAGCATATTGCGTTTTTAAAGTTTGCTCTCTAGCTCTAACTGATGATTGTTAAATAGTTCTTAAGTTTTTTGTGTCGACTTTCAAATTGTTGAGCAGTCAAATTTTTTTTTTTCATTTTACCTTTACTATGTCCCGTATTCTCACATATTGCTCAAAGTGAAATAGGCCAAAAGGTCGCCCCTCCACCCTCTTAAGTTAGTGTGCCCTGTTTTCGACGTTTGCCCTAATCAAAGCCAGAATATTGGGCATTTTTTAAAAAAAAATTATAAATGCAGCATATCCTTTTACCAACGGAACTCCATCGTCAAAAAGTTTACATATCTCTAGCGCGGTTCGAATCCCACTAATGTTCTTAGTGATTGCTTTGGTTGATAACACACACGATCAAATTTAGCAATCCAATATCAAGCACCCTTGCCTATAATCATACTCAAGACAATCACTAAGTTTAGTGGATTCGGACACGCGCTCATAGAGATTTAGTAAACTTTTTGAGATGGAGGAGTTCGTTGGTAAAAGGATACATTGATATTATTAAAAATTGAACAGAACATAATAAGGCTTCAGAAACAAGCACTCGTAAGGTGCCCTCCCACAACAATTTCAAGCTCCTTGGGTTTTTATAGAACAATTTCTTATATATACAACTGACGGAATAAATTTGCTAAAACATTTTTAAATTTGTCCACAATGTCTAGAATGCATGAAAGCCGCCAATTTTTAACCATTTTCTGTATTTTTTAATCCTATCTCCCTCTTTGAGTTATTAGATTTATATACAAAAAAGCCATCAAAAACTTTAAATTACGATACGGCAAATTCTTCATTTTTTGTAACCGATGCGTCATCAATTAAAGCTGAGACACATTTCATGGTGGTTATAAATCTTATAGTACAGACTATAGTTCTTTCAGCATCATTTATGCAAGACGGACTTTGTGAATTTATTTTATGATATAGGCTGTGAACAATGCGTTAAGTTTTGGTCACAAAAATGTCTTTCCGTTTTAATGTTTTTTTTCTATGTCCTTTGATTTAGAAAGAAATCTTTTTCGCAGTTTCTTGCTAAACTGATGGACAGCTTGAAACCTCGAATAATTTTTTTAGTTCCTCACTCCCTAACTGGTACAAGACTTCTAACGTTTTTTATCTTATTTATGAGAGCCTCAAGACAGCAGAATTGGCGTTCAAAATTTAAACGTTATTTTTATATATAAAATTTCCTCAAATATATTATGTTTTGTGAATGTCAAAAAATACAAGTTAAAAACTTTTTTGATTTTTTAATTATAATATACTAAAAAACATACACTTAAAAAATCAAAGCATTTTTATCGACAAAATTAGCCTATCTCCCCCCTCAGGCAAAGAGATTTAATGGTTAACTCTTAGCATCATATTTGCTCCAGTTGGGGAAAGAGTTAAAGTATAATAAAGGTGATTCTACTGGAATTTTAGATAAAAAAAGTTAAAAAAAATATTTATAGGGAGAAGCGAAGAGACCGTTATCTTCGAACACTTCCACCGATTCCGAAGTCAGGTGGCGGCCAATTGGCATAAAAACCAACCGGTCAATAAGTACCAGGTGCGAATATACCGGTCGATCTGCAAGAAAAACGAAGAAGGTTCGCTAGGCGTTCTCTCTATTGGTCAGCGCGCGATTCAGCGGGACATCTGGCATTTACGTTGTCTCTATCACCCCTGGCGTTGCGGATAACGGATGGACGGATACAGATTGGAAGATCAGGTCTTCCATAAATGATGTCGAAAGCTAGATAAACAAATCACAGAAGGAGACTTTTGCCCCTTATCAAGATAGCCCTAAAAGCGCCAAATTTACGCTCATTCGCTTCAGTAATGATTTTAAAATCTTTTTCGCCAGAATAAGACGCAAGAAGCTGTTTGCACAATTTTCTGAAGCGGAGGATCATTAAAGTTTTTAGCCCTTAACCGTCTTTCGTTGGGGCAGTTAAAATAAAATCACTCTTTTTAATTTTCATTTTTTTTTGGTATATTTAAAAAATCAAAATTTGATATTTTTTTGAAAAACTTTGTTCTCGAATTTTAATTTTTCAAATTGTGTTTTTGGAACATTCCCAAAATTATTTAATTTCAAAAATAATAAAATTGTTTCATTAAACCCCCACCTGCACGAGAAGTGTTTCAAACCACACACATAGTTAGATTGGCCGATCATTTAATATCGACTAATAGAAATAAAGGTGGGTTGTTTTCCCGAAATTTCTTGAAGGTTAATAATCTATGAAGAAAATGGGAAAAAAACCATTATCACGAAAAAAAAATTCGGTCGTCACGTGATCAAAATATAGCGATTTCTCAAATATAGCGAAATAGCTCTTCACCACCGGTTGGCGCCGAGTGTCAAAATTAATATGCCAAAGTTTTCCCCTCCAAAGGTCCACTCTAGTAAAGTATATTTGTAGAATCACTTATCTCTGTCTCAGTACTGTTTAACTGCATTAAACAAAAATTGCGTCCAAATAATGCATTTCCGGTGTCTTGCATGAGAAATTTCTTAGAACTCACGAAAATGCTTAAATTAAAAATAAGGGGAAACTATCGGGGGTCTGTTCCGATATTCCGCCGGCCCAAAATACACTTCCCCAAATATTTTTGTCTCGTGTTTCTGAAACACGCTCGTGCAGGCGTGGGGTTAATATCTTAATTTCAGAAATGTAAATTGGCCAAAATCGTTTTTCAAAATATTCCTACAATTATATAAATTCAAAATATCTCCTAAATTATTTTAGAAGGTTTTTTGTTAAATGACACCAATACAGTTATGTCCATTTGTTTATAGGCGATGGGACAACGTTAACATTTAGACACCGGCGCTTTCATGGTCGGCCGAAATTATTATCGCCGATGTATTCATTTAATTCACTCAAAAAGTCATTTAAGCCAATCAAAGCGAGGTGCTAGAATGTTACATTTTTTCTATCGCTACTAACAATGGACTTACTGTATTATAGAACGAATATTTATTATTTTTCATTCGCACGGGCCAGGTGCCCAGTCCGCCTACGGCGACTCCCATCGACCACTATCGAGATTGAAATCGACCGCCTCCGCCTTGCGTGTTCCAAACGAGATTACGAATCTGTAGAAACAATTAAAACTAGCAAAGATTTCAAGGGCTTGGAATTTCGTTCGAGGATGATAGACCCTCTGGTGTCAGGTGCGAAGTCTATCAGCTAATGGGCCCGCTTCGAAGAGATGGAGGTTACAAAATGGGAGACAGAATTTTGGCAGTAAATGACATAAATTGCCAAAAAGCGACTTATAGGGAAGTAAGGTATACTTCAAATCTTGAGAGGAAACTAATCAAACTTAGTGGGTGTGATGATAAGAGATCAAGAAGGGGACTCTAAAGGATCAAGGGGCTACAAATGCTTACAAAGATAAAGAAATAATTAAATGGAAGGTTTGAAACGGAATTGAAATTATTAAAGGTAAAACACCAGACAATATCCTATGGAAACGCACTATTTTGGAGAAAATTTCAAAAATTATGAACAAACTAATCTATTAAATTTTTTAATTAAGCTTCTAATAACTATTGTCTAAATAATGGCGCATTTCCAGGTCAAATAAAATCTCTCTCTTGTTTGGAAAAGGCTCAAATTTGCGACACCCACTCCCTTAAAGTGTTCGCATACTTAGAAAAGAATCATTCCCACAAACTCATTAACAAAATCTAATGAAATTGTATTTTTTTTCAACTACTCGTTCATCAAGACTTCGAAATATAAATTATTCATTCAATACACCGGTTAGATTACAAATAAGACAGATGGCAAGCTAGAACGCGTAAGTGGTTGAAATTTTAATTATTAATAATTTTTGGCATATGACCAAACTCCAAATAAAAGACCCATGCATGGCCATGGACGAATTTGGAATTTTGACGTCAAATATTTTTCCCGAAATGTGTGTTGGGAAATCGATGAACAACAAAAACATCCTGCGACATACTTTTATTATCCGCCCAATTATGCAGAGCACAATTCAAAACAAATATGGTACAATAAATATTCACTTTTATATCCATTTTCTTGAAATTTTGGAAGTTACGGGCACCTTAGTACGGTAATATCAAAGATTATACTTACTGGTCCCGTATAACTTTGACGTCAGAGACACGTCTAGGACCTGTTTTGTTTGGTCAATACACAAGAGTCAATGTGTATTGACCAATGAAATGACACGAATCGTGTCACACGATGCTTGAGGTCTCTGACGTCAAACTTCCACGGGACCAGTAAGTATAATCTTCGATATATCTAATAAGAACGCTCACCGGATAAATCTGGCACGACTATTGCTTTCTCTGAGACGATTTGATGTAAGTAATTTAAAAAGTCAAAAATGGGTATCGATTTTATTAGCTCATCCTGTAGAATTTTTTTTTGGTCATTTTACGAAATAGGATTTTTTCCGTTTTTGGAATTTTTTTCAAAAAAATTATTTCAAAGTCAAATTTGCCACCAGAAAATTTTCTACGAGATGAGGCATTTAAATCGATACCAATTTTTGACTTTTTCTTTATTTTTAATCGTCTTGTTAAATGTTGTATAATGTAAAAAGTGAAACATCGTTCTCCCACTTAAATATTTAGTAGGTTTTTCAAAATCCCTAGAAAATTTGCAGAAATTCTTGAAATTTTCAAAACTTTTTAGAAGATTGTCATTTATAAAATAAGATGAAATTGTACTATTTTTTTTCTGAAGATTTTTAGCACTGATTTTCCGAGTAATTGCATATTTGCAAATTTTTGAAGTATCACTGGAGTACAAACCATGAAAGATGTATAACAATAGTATGTTTCATGTCAAAGTTATTCACAAATGGAGAACAAAATCAAGCCCTGGGAAACAAGCTCTTCATTTGTTGACGTTTGCCAATTCATGTATAATTTGGTGTTCAATCGAACCATGAAGAGTAGGCTAACCAAATATATTGTTAACTAAGTCAAAAAATGTGCCATGTGATATATAATACCCACTTTCAATTGCTTGCATATTTCAAAATTTAGCACCCACAACCCTCTTTAACACTCCCATTTCAGAACGTACAACAAACTACATTTAAAATCAGTTTATTAAGGGGGTGGTCGAGGCAATCTGGACCTTTTTAACCTGCGCCTCAAGAGAAAACGGAGTAAACAGTAGTAACTCATTATACTTGTATGCAAAGACAAGGTTTTGATGAGATCTTTGAGCACTAAAAAAATATTTTCCATGTTGGAATAGACATGCCACCTTAGAAAAGCGCAAAAAATAATCTTTAAAACTTTTGTCGCCCTTCGTCCCTGGCGACCACATATTTTACGATTTTCACGAATGAGACATTTTACTCACGTGGGAATGCACGTTTCGGCCTCGGAAATTAGAGTTTTTTCGCTACGGTGGCGGCTAATCGGCAAAAATGATCATGAGATGCTGGTGAATAACGCATTAAAAAAGAATGGAGTTGTAAAGAAATTGGGTCATGAACGAAGGCTAGACAAAAAATTTTTAAGAATTAATTTTGGCACTTTTCTAGAGGTTGGACAGCCTATTCCAAACATGGAAAATATTTTTTTTAATCTCAAAGACTCATCAAACCCTTGTCTTTGCATACAAGTATAATGAAGTTACTACTGTTCCTCCGTTATCTCTTAGAATGGCGCAGGTTTTAAAACAAGGTCCAGATTGCCTCGAGTACCCCCTTAATTGGCAGTTCAATTCCAGGTTTATTGATAATCAAAACAAATATCACGTTCTCGAATCAAATAATAATTCGGAAAATAAGATTTGTTGTGATCTGTGTTGCAGAACACAGATGCGCTTGTAAGGGTTAAAAAATTAATCTTCAAATCGTTTTATTTGATCCATCACTAAATATTTATAATTTCCAAAGAGCTAAATTAAAAAAAAGTGAAGCATAATTTACAGCAAACCAGCTTTTTAAATGATCTTTCAAATTATCGGTCATAATTGTTCCAAGTTCTTTCACTCAAAAGTTGATCGATCATGAGCTATTTGCCGTTAATAGTTAATTGAAAAATGACATGAACTTGATTTTTCTCTAAGAAAAATGACGAAATTAATTATTCATTTTTATCAATTTATACCGGTATTTCTCTCGTTTTCTAAATTGCAATTTTTTTTAGTATTCGAAAATGGGCTGATGATATTTTATTTTTTGAAGTTTTATGGGTTCAATCGCACTTTTATCAATTATGAGGTGATCAAAATTTGATCGTTAATCATAATTATGTAAACCTGTGTCATCAAATGCTTGTAGTACAATAGGTTTAAAATGAGTAGGTTGACTACAATACTTATTGTGGGGTGCGTTTCAGAGGGCGGCGGAGGTTTAAGTTATTTAAATACAAAAAATGAACTTTCTCGGCCGGCTCCCCAGCGATTTAGTAACGTATTGTTGGCGCAGAAAAAAACTTTCTAGAATTATATCCTTCTTTTCAAACTGAAAACGTGCGACATCACGTGGTTGTGACGCAAGAAATTGTTATTTTTTTGCATCATTTTTGCAGGATATTTATGTATCCCGAAATTTTCGCAGATATTTTAAAAGCAATTTGAAATTTTCTATTTTGATATAAGTAAACGATCGTCTTCAAAAAAGTTAAAAGCAAGCGTCTATCTATTTTGGTATACGCAGACCCTTAAACCTACTGAATACCCGGGTACACCGTATACCGCCATTTAATAAACCTAAATTGTGACCTAAAAAAAGATCGATGAAATTAAATTAATTTTCGATAACATTATTATCGAAAAAAAAAACGAAAAAATAAGAAATTTCGAATGCCCTTTATAAAAAAACACTTGAATTTTCATGAGTCAAAGTCGATTAAGATGTTGTTTAAGTTGGCGGTGGTGGTGTTTTCACCCAAGACTGCTTTATAAATAAAGATTTTCGTGTTTTGTCTAATGCGTTCGATTTTCTCCCAAAATTGTGGAAAACCGCAGTTTACAACTATTATTCGAGAGCTTTAACTCCCAGCGGGCACAATTAAGGGGCTTAACATTGCGGTGCATTCACACACAAAGCTCAAAAACACATTTAATTTGTAATTTAACGCTAATAAAGACATCATTTTCATTTAGAATTAATTATAAAATTGTTTTCCGTGATAGGCGGCCTTTTTATTCAAGTTGCACTATTTAAAACGGCCTTTAGCGTAAGGTAAGAACGGCAAAACTTTTTTTGCTAAACATTTTTAAAGTCATTTTCAAATTGTAGCCCTTTACAAAATATTACTATACATGATATGTATATGATCAAAATTTTTTGTAAAAATCATCAAAAATTGCTTAAAAATGAAAGTGCGTTTTTGAAATTGCCTATCATTTGGCCTGAATATTTAAATTATTCCGAAAAAAAATTTAAGAAAAAATTTCAAGCCAAAAAAAATGATAGGCAAATCAAAAAACGGATTTTCATTTTTAAGCGATTGCTGAGGATTTCTGATCATACTTACTGTAGTTATATTTTTCTACGGGCTACAATTTAAATATGATTTAAAAAATGTTTCGCAAAAAAAGATTTGTGGTTTCTACCTTACTTTAGCGGGACAATTATTTTCGTCGAATTTATCATTAACCGGTAAACCAGATGCAAAACCGATATTTTTTTAATTTAAGAACAGTTTATTTAACATATACAATAATCAAAAAAGTACGAAAATTCCAGGATTAATTTTAATCGGCTATGAGAATAATATAACTGTGACATAATTTTTATTATTATTTTGAGCTCTAGAACTATACGAAAAACTCCTGATATACTGTAACAGGTCGTGAGGAAAAAGTTTGTTTGAGATAACAGGCCATACGTTTTATTTTTACATTGAAAAAGTCTAATTAACATTTCCGCCATAAAAGTAACTGTGTCAGATTTGATATATTTTCTCTCTTTTTTAGAGACGACCAAAGTTAAAATTGTGTGAAAATTGTCTCGATATCCCCAGAATTTACAGGGTGTAAGGTTTTTACCTTCTTTTTTCCAAACTAGTTACACTTGATTTCCGCCGTTTTGATTGGTTGTGAGAAGAGTTTTCTCAGATTCAACCAATCAAAACGGCGGAAATCAAGTGTAACCAGTTTGGAAAAAAGAAGGGAAAAACCTTACACCCTGTAGTGTTGAAATCGATGAAAGGTTGATATAAAAAAAAAGATCATCTTTTTCGCAAATATGTGATTTATGAATTATTACATCCGAAAAATAAACTACTTTCTGTATTTTCACCAAGAGAAATACCCGAGTGATAAGCTGCGTTCCTTAGCTGACAAACCTGCTGCATTATAAACAAAATGGCCAACTCAACGGGTTCTAGTTATCTCAAAACAATAGAAAATATTTTCATTAAATACAAATTGCATGATTTAGTTAATGCAAATATAATAAAATAATATTATTGCAGATAAAAATTGACTTTTTATCAAGGCAAATAATGCCGATGGGAACCTCTTTAAAAGGTTGCGAAGACCCTTTGACCCCTCTACTCAAATATCCCGGTAAAATTGGATTTATCACTAAACCAGCTAAAAGCAATTGATGGTGGTCTCGCGCTCATCCGTAAATAGGCTCTCCCACTAGAGGGCGTCAAAGTACTAAATTTAAGGGATTTTGATTTAAATAAATATATCACATGCTTTATATAATTATTTCTAATTAAACTTCATCCTCAAATAATTGTATTCGATTTTGTCGTTGGAATTTTGATTCTACTTTTTGTATATAAAATAAATAAAAATGTTGGAATAGATATATGGGGATCTAGTAGAAAATTATCACAATATGGGTTAATTTCCGAAAATGGTCACGTGAGAAACGCGTGGGCCAGTTATTTCAGTTAAACCAGCTGGTTTCAAAGCAAACGTATAAAACCAAAGTAATTATCAATTGAATAACATTTTAAAACACATATGGTTGTTGGGACTTATGGGAAATTTCATATTATTTTTGGACATTTTACCTTCAAGAACTTTCTAGGACCGATAAACAGATCGGACTCAGCTACAAGTTAAAATAAAGTGTGACTTATTCGTATAATGAAAATTGCATTATTCATTATCGAAATGTCAAGTTTGGCAAAAAACCTGATTTTTGTTCAATTAGAATATCGAATTTGTTTCATGTTCGTTATCAGACACAGAAACAGATTTAACTTGAAAGCGCTTATTGAGCGACTTCAGCTTAATTCGCGGATTATTCGATAATCTCAGATTAATTGAAAGAAATTTAACCAGGCAGAAAAAATTTGACCACCAAATCTTATTTTATATCAAAAGATTCATTTTTCTGAATGAATTCTAGGGAAAAATCTTTCTATTATGATTCATGCTAAATTTCCCGACTTCTAGAAGTATCACACAAAGTTGCGTAGGTGTTTTACCAAAAATAGACAGTTTATTATAATGGATAATTCAGTATTATGAAATATTTCAATTAGATGACGAACGTTTAATTTTTGAAAATAACTAGATTTTGAACCGGAAGTCCTAGTTTCGAATCTGAATTCACCACTTTAAACCTTTTTTCACCGAATCTTGCAAATAAATTCTCATAGAAATTATTCAATATCGATTACGATCCTCTAGTCCATTTTTTTTCTTATGTTTTTTGGACTCGGGGATCGAAATCAATACACACCTGTTAATGTTCCAAATCGGGATAAGTTTTTAGATCCCATTAAAATCCCGCCTAAATTTTGATTATTCTAAATATTTCAGTACTAGTATATATACCAACATTTCAATTTTGAAGTTTAATCCCATGCCAATACGATCAAATCCCCAAATGGGAGTCGCCCATTAACTAATCCCGATTTGGAACATTGGCAACCACACCCATTTTTTGAAATCTTACCTGATCTCTATAAAGGGATATTTCTGATGAAAACTTAATACATCAAATTAATTTAATAAAATCAATATTTTCAATTTTTTGCTAATTAAAAAAGTTTCTTTTCTTCTTTTTTTCGTGTGATTTTATATTATCTCTGTTCAAAATTTTAATTAAATTAATTTAATTTAATAAAAAAATTATAAAAATAGCACTTTTTTCTAAATAAGAAATATATTTTTTCTCTTTTGGTAAAGTTCCGGTTAAGGTGGTTTACCTGTGGTTTCAGCGGTTGGACCTTTAGCTCGATAACATCCGATGGCGACGCTTTAATGAGCCGAATGACCGTTGGGTGGCTCGATTTCACCGTGCTCTGCCCATTCACCTAGGATTTAAATTTTTTGTTATTTTTTTTTATTTCTATTCTGATAGCATTTGATGGGAAAAGGGGTCCGAATTATTATTCTTAACTTTTATCTGCCCCCTTATGTTTTGCTCCTCGCCTTTCTATTTGCGCCTCTTTCGTCGCCCACGGCCGCTACGGGCGAAATATATACTAGACCAAAACAGCGGAGACTTTTTCAACACTCAAGCAAAGTGGAGTAGTAAGGGGGTACCCGAGGCAGAGATTACTGTGACATACAGTCACGAAATTAAATATACTGTAACAAAACAGTGATGATATTTTTATTTAGACTTTCTAATAATTTTGAGTCGAAAATTATATGATTTTATGTCAAAAAATGTGGCAGAAATACTTTCCTTTATAATTTTTGAATAAAAAAAAGAAATATTACACCAAAAAATTGAATATGGAAAAAGTCTTGGTGTCACATTTCATAAATGATATATCAATTACAAGGCCCCTTGGAGCTTATTAGCCATTATGAAGTTATTAAAAGACCAGAATGTCTAATAACCTCAAAAAATTCCATATTTCAATTTTCCTAGTCCTAAACAGCGGAGACTTTTTAAAAATCAACCAAAGTGGAGAAGTAAGGGGGTACCCAAGGCAGAGATTACTGTGAAATACAGTCACATAAATAAAAGATACTGCAACAAAGTATACAAAAGGTTATCTAATACAGGAGCTTTTTACTAAAAAAGTAATAATATTTTTATTTAAACGTTTTCCATAATTTCGAGTCAAAAATTATATTATTTTTTGCAAGTAATTGACTGTAATAAACTGTTAATTGCAAAATATCAAAATTGGTTTTTCTTTGTTTTTAAATTTTAACAAACAATAAACTAAAAATAGAGTTTCAGCAAATTATTATCTACAGTAGTCTTATTTGTGTAACAAATCTACGTTTTTGCTGAAACCAGATTTATTGGTCTATGATCACTTGAATTTCTTTAACACCTAGTACTACTAGGCTAGTAGGTGTCACCTACACTAACTAACCATTTATGGAAACCCATTACCATGAAATGGAAACCCATAACACTTTAATGGAAACCCATTACCATTTATGGAAACCATTTTTGAAAAACAAGGAATTATCATTTATGGAAAGCATTTTTGAAAAACAAGGCATCTTTGAGTAAAACAAACTCTGTTTTTGGTGTGTAATTTGCTCAAAACTCTTCTAAAAAGTTTGTTGATTTCGGCTGCCCTATAATTGATCCCTGAACATGTAATTTGGAAAAAAACCTTAAAATTTTCAAAACAAATTTCGGCTGAAAACAAGTTTTCAAATTTTGCCAAAAATTACCATGTAATGGAAACCCATAACCCTATAATGGAAACCCATAACCGTGTAATGGAAACCCATAACCCTGTAATGGAAACCCATAACCATTTATGGAAACCATTTTTTTCGCGAAAGCGGGTTTCCATAAATGGTAAGTTAGTGTACGTGTTTTTAAATTCAAACGTTTTTAGTGGCGGAAAGTAACTGTCGGCTAAATATGTAGATTTGGATCTTTTCGTGGTAGGGAAAAAATAGAGCACATCTCTGAAATTATATATCAAAAGAACCCAAATTAAATATTATTGCTTTGTTTATATCCAAAACAAAGGAAAACACTGAGAATAATAACCTTGGGATCTTCTTCGATATACATTCTGAGATCTACCATATTTTTGCGAATAGACCAATAAGAAACATTTATTTATGAATAAATCAGAATGATCCGAATATATAATTTTAATTACTGTCATATTGTGATTATTTGACCACGTCTGCTGTAGACACAAGTTGCTCTAAAAATTCGCTAAAAGATCGGCTTAAGGGAGTACTGGTCGCATTTAGAGACTCGACATGAAATTCTTCTAGATTATCTTTAAAATGTTTTTTTCTGAAAATATGGGACAAAAATAAGTTGATAAGAAGTGTTTTTAATTTCATTTTCATGAATATTTTTATCGCGATTTGAAGAATATTTCATTCTTATTTTCTAATTTTGGAAATTTCGGAGAATTTGATCGCGGTTTCCAAAAGACGAGATACAAAAATGCAAATGTGGAACTTGGGGTTTGCGCGTATCCTTAAGGATCGTATACATACCAGTTGGTTTCTGCCGTCAAAATCCAGGGAGGGTAGTATTTTCCCCGAGGCACTCAAAATGAGGCCAAAAAAACAGTTTTTTGCTAAATTAAGCGCGGATGAAATTTTGTTGAGTTAAACGAACTTTGGGTCTGCCACGTTCTCTGTGGTCAATAAAAGCTATAAAGTATTCTCTATCTTCAAACTCAGGGAGGAGTAGGCTTTGAAGTGAAAATAGTGCCACTTTTGAAAGGTCGTTCTGATTTGGTCGGCCAATCAGAGGCCTTCGATTTGTTTTGTGAAAGCAAGATTAATGTTCATTATTCTAAACTGAAACTACATATGTTCGTGCTGTGTCTAGTACTTCATTGAGGCGACGCTGAAAACCTGTTTTTGCCTTAAATGCGACCAGAACTCCCTAAGGGTTATATTGTCTGATTATGAAGGCCTTAAACGCATAAAAAATGCTCACAAATATGATCGGCGGTTATACATAAGTGTACTAAGAACCCAATCATCAATTTTTTTTCGCAATTTTCGCATTTTTTAGATTTTTTTCTAAGTATTTTTTTAAAAGATGAAGTTAAAAAATAACGTTTGCTCAAATTTGACCACTAAAACTAGCACTGGCTTTTTTTTGAGCTTACTTTCGAAAAAATCGAAGCACTTTTTTTTCGGAAATTTTTTGGAAAATGACCAAAAAAATCATATTTCGAGTTTAAGCTCGAAATTGCAAAAAAGCTCTCCATTATCTCTTGCATATTTTCTGAGGAATACTTTATGAAAATTTGAGCCATTTTGCAAACATATCCACGGAGGAGATAGATTTTGAAGTCTGAAATTGTTAAGAATCGTCGGTTATTTGGCGTTCTAGAATTGTTTAGTCGCCGGATCTAAAAAAGCTCTCCATTAAAAATTGATATACTACCGTTTCGTGATCTGTAGTAATTTGAGCTGAATTTGATATACCGTCTTGGAGGAGAGAGATTTTGAAGTTTTGAAAATGTCACCTTGTTACGATACTGTACCTATTGGTGTAATGGTCAAAAATAATTTGTGATGTACTTTTTCGCAAGATTAAGGATAGATTTACAAATAAGCATTTTCGGTTTTTCTCATAACCTTTAGTTTTCAGAATATATCACCGTGAATATGTCAAATCTGCCAGATATACCCCCTTAAGTGTCAGAAATTTTTATTTTTTCGAATTTTTGAAAGTATACGACTCTCCTGCGAAAAAAGGGCATGTGAAAATTTGAATCAGAAATTCTAACGACCTCAGGGATGAGCCGAGCTAAAATATCTGCTCGGAAAATACCGTGCAGGTCCGAGCAAACCGATCAGATCGTTTTTTTCCGATCCGATCACGTTTTTTCAACTCGGGTCCGATCCGATTCGATATTCAAATTTTTAAATGTGCTTCCAAGCAGATCTGATCACATCTGATCACAAAGTGTCCGATCTGATCGGATATGTGATCGGATCGGATACATTATGCGCACCGTGAAGCCAAAAAATCAAACTTGCTGATTTAAAAGCGTGTGTTCTATCATTCGATTTCATAAAAGGATAATATTATCAGTGAATTCAAATAATTATGTTTGGAAAATGATGGATAATTAACTTAAGGGGGTTGTATAGGCTGGAAAGGCTTTTTCGACGACTCATACCTTTTTATTCCTTCATAACAATCTTTTAAAAATCTCAGTAATACTAGTTCGTAATCTCTGGAACACATTTTACTTCTAACTTCTTTCATAGCATGTTCGACCAACCGGTAAATTGAGTTGACCGCGAGCAAAAATCGTCTTATTTCAAAACAATTAGATTTTCTCACAGATAATGTATATTTTTATAACAAACTGGTATCGTCTTTTTTCCCCATTTTCACCCTCAAAGTGCTTCAAAAATAACGAAAAGTGTCGTCTTTGGCAATTTTTGCCACTAAAAGTCGTATTTTTCCACTAAAATTTTATCGCTCTTCGGCCGATTTTGGGCTCATTTCACAAACAAATTGAATAAAAAACATATATCTAGCATGTCCACCATTAATTTCGACTTATAGAAATAATGGGTGGATTGTTCCGAATATGATATATCTCTTTAATTGGCCCTTGGCCAATTCGGGCTCAATTTTTTTCTAAATTTCATTTGTGAATTTATAAATGTTCAACTTCAAAAGTTATTTAATTTCCCGTTTCAGATGTTACTTCCGTGTAAACCGTAAGTGATGTGCCAATTAACTAAATTGCCCTAATTTGCCTAAAAGTTTTCCTTATGTGTCCCAGCTCCCTGGTCAAAACATCGCTCTATTGTGACCAAGCGCCCTGGGCGAAAAAACGCCCTGATGTCAGGGAAGGGCATCCGAGTAGATTTTGCTAATCGGATCGGAAATTTCGGGCCTCAAAATGTTTGCTGATCGGATTGGATCGGACCCGAGCTGGAAAAAAATGTGATCGGATCTGATCGGATCGGAAGCCCGATTTGAAATATGCTGATCCGATCGGTGATCGGACCTGATCGGATCGGACTAGCTCGGATTTTCAAATTTTTTGAAAACATCCGTATATACTGAAACAAAGTGTGATTTGACATCGCTGAAAGGCTTGAAAGGCCGTATCAGTTGTTAAAAAGTGAACATTTGCATGTTTGGTAACTGAAGCGAGTCTCCAATAAAGTTATTTAGGATCGAGTTAGAAAATTTTATAACATTTTCTGGAGCTAGAAAGGATTTATGTTTCGTATTTGATCTTAAACAAAACAGCTCCGAATCGGCCGAATACCGCTGAAACGAGATCTATGTTTAATATTTAAATTTTAAAGAAAATCTTTTAATTTTAATTTAAAAATTAATTAAATTTTTAAAAT